>PVLA01004884.1:0-162167 GCA_004027455.1 Hydrochoerus hydrochaeris
TTTTTTTTTTTTTTGGTCTGTGTCTGCTCTAATGTCACTAAGCATGTTGTGTACTTTGGTAATCTCTGTAGCTATCTGAGAGATTATTTCTGATTTCATTTTTTCCAGAGCCTCATTCAATTGCTTTGTTGTTTCCACTTCAGAGAGACCTGGTGGGGGACTTTCAGATTGTCCTGCCTCATTGCCCCCTGGGTTTGCCTTTGGTGAACTGGATGTCTGGGGTTGCCTTTTGCTTGTGTCTTCTCAATTTATTTTCTATCTTTTTTTAGTTTAATTCCTGGGGTGACGCTTGTAAATTGCCTATGGTGGGCTGCTTTATTGATAGTATTTAGGACCCTTAGGTGGTGAGTACTTCTCGGAGGTGTCTTCCAGGTGTAGCTTGTTTTGGGGTTTTGAGTCTGTTGAATCTGACCTCTTCAGTTTGTTGGCGATGAGACGTTGTTGATTGTTGGCCTAGTCCCTGGCTCTTTGGCACTGTGCCACCGTATTGTCTATAACCGTTAGTCAATCTCAGTCATGGATTATCAGACACAACAGCTGTTGAGAACAATATGTCAGTTTTGGCTATAGTAGTACCAATAGCATCAAACACAGCCTACAAAACAACAAACTGTGCTAACCTTTAATTTGCAACTTTTAACCATATGAACTAGATGTATAACAAACCAGGTAATTATATGTAATATATCTATATATATCTATATATCTATCTATCTATCTATCTATATATATATATATAAACAAGATGTAAAAAAACCCAGGTAATTATATGCAATGTATAAGTCCATAATGTGTCAATTTTGCCCTGAAGTGTTCAAATTTAAAATGGATTTAGAGGGCCAAGGATTTAGCTCAGTGGCATAAGCACCTGCCTGGAAAGCATGAGGTTATGAGTTTGATCCCTGGTACCAAAAAAATAAAATAAAATAAAATGGATTTAGAAGAAAATAGAGAAATGGAGGAAGAGAAAGAGGTTAGAAGCAAGGTTGGAGGACAAGGGCAAATCACATCAATTTGCAGAAACTGGTACAGAAGACTGAAGGAATAGAAAGATGGAAGATATAAAAGGAAGAACAGAATAAAATCACACCCTTAAAGAGGTTAGAAACCACTTTCACACTCATGTATAAATAATGCAAGATAAAGAGAAAAAAGAAGAAAAAGAAAAACAAACAATTCAGTTCCAGGAGTCTCTCTGGGTTCGCTGGTAGACAGCTTGTGGAGACACAGTTCTGAATCTTGCCGCTCTAACCCAGCAAGCCAGCACTTGCTTTATGGTAGAGTAGCAGATAACCTCAGCAGGCCTGCCCTGAGACCAGACTCACTGGGCTCGCCATAGTCCAAGCAATTTCCATGGGTCTGTGCCTAGCTAGGAGCTGCTAGAGGAAGTCAGCAGGAGCTCTGGGCTCTGGGCTTATCCAGCCCGTCTCCAAAATGGCTCTGTGCTAATGGCTCTCTCTTTGTGGGAGGGCTGAGTCCTCTGCACTCAGCGCCAGCCAGTGCAGTCCTCCACATCTGCCTGCTCCCGTCCACTGCCACGTCTCTCTGCAAGGGCCTTTGAGGTTGCCACCTGTCACCGTCACCATGACCATGCGTCCCCAGGCTCAAACAGCAACTCTTGTGCAGTGAGTTCTGTCTCAGGGCAAAGGCACCACCAGTTACCACCTTCTTCCTTGAAGGTTTTCTTTTTACTCTCTCTGTGGGATTCAATTCACACTTCAGATTCTTCCTGGGCCCAGGGGACCCACTTCCTTCCTCATGATGCTGTATCCCAGTGTCTGGACAGTGACGCTCAGAGAGGCTGTTTTCTCTGCTGTTACCACTCTGCCATCTTCCCGGAAGCCCTAGGCTCTTGCTCTTGATCCCCAGCTTCTCTTAACCAGAGGAAGAAGCCCACAGCTCTTGGGGCTGGGGGGCTCCCGTGAGAGCAGCAGGGGCTCCTCTGTGCCACCCACACACCCTGATCTGTGGCCACCTGACCCTGCCTCAGTGCCGTCTTGCTCTGAGCAAAGCCCCCGCAGCAGTCCAGGGCTCTTCCCTGTGTGGCCCACTGACTGCTTCTGTTCCTTTTCTTCACTGACCTTGCTCTCTCCTGTTCCCCAGTCTTAGTCCATTTTCTGCAGCTATAACAAAATACCTGAGACTGGGTAATTCAGTGTAATTTGTAAGGAAAAGAAGTTTGTTTAGTTCACTGTTCTGGAAACTGGAAACCTAAGGTCACAGTGCTGGCAACTTGCTGTGTCATAACACAGGGTGGGCATTGTGTAGCAGGACAGGTCAGGCGGCCAATAGCAGCTTTCTTCCCCTCCTTATAAAGTCACAAATGCAGCCAGGCATGGTGGTGCCCGCATACAATCCCAGCACTGTAGGAGGCTGAGGCAGGAGGATCACAGGTTCAAACTCAGCCAGGGCAATTCAGTGACTTAGAGAGAGCTTGTCTCAAGATAAAAAGTAAACAAATAAATAACATTTTTAAAACAGAGCCTGGGACTGTTGATCAGTATGAAGGACCTGGGTTCAATTCCCAGTACTGCAAAATAAATAAATAAGTCGCTAATGACTTCAAACTACTGTAACCTGGCTTTTCTTTCTTTTTCTTTCTTTCTTTCTTTCTTTCTTTCTTTCTTTCTTTCTTTCTTTCTTTCTTTCTTTCTTCTTTCTTTCCTTCCTTCCTTCCTTCCTTCTTTCCTTCCTTCTTTCTTTTCCAGTACTGAGGGCTGAATTCAGGGGCTCTGTCACTATGCGTACCACAGCCCCTTTTATTTTTTTACCTGGACTCATTCTGAGGTACCCAAGGGGGCATAAGGTGTGGAGAGATGGGGATGGGCGGGCAGGGTGGGCAAGGTGCGGTCTATCCATGGACCGTGGTCCCTAAGACCCCTGGCCTGCCTTTCTGGGCCACAGGCCCCCTCACCTGCGGGCAGCCAGCAGCAGGGGTCCCTCCTTTTGGTTTCCAGACCCCACCCTGGCCTGGACCTGAAGGGCGACCGGCGTGGGGGAGGGGTGGGCAGGCAGCAGGCTCCTGGAGGTTCGGTCTCCCCATGGATCTGGACCTCTCCTGGCTCTTGGTTTCTGGGGCTGTTCCAGATCAACCTGGGAACCCGCTAGGTGCAGAGCCCCGGCTGCCAGCGTTTCTCACTTCGAGGCTCTGGGGGAGCCCCAGGAGCTGTCATTTTTTTTTATCACTTAAAATTTTAAAGTGTGCAAATGTATGTAATAAATATAGCAATATGTATTTAGCAATTATATAAAATCACACACATAGATTATACATATATATTCACAAACATGCCAGGATTTTTTTCGTTAGGCTTTTTATTTTGAAATAATTGCAGATTCACATGTTGTCAGAAATAACACTGAGGGGCTCGCATGCTCTTTACCAGTTTTCCCCTTCGGGCGTATCTTGCAGAATTTGGGAGTTGTGACGTCTTTGGGTGAGGTTCTGAGGATGAACCCAGAAAGTTCACACTGAGCTGTATCTCCAGCCTTTCTTATTTTGATTTGTAAATTTTGAGACAGGGTCTTTTGCTAAATGACCAAGTTTCCCAGACTGGGTTTGAATTTGACCATCCTCCTGCCTCAGCCTCTCAGAGTGCTGGGATTACAGGTGCGCACCAGCATGCCTCGTTCGCACTGTTTTTCAGGAAACTGCCAAATTGTTTCCTGGAGTGGGTGTATCATTTTACATTTGCACCAGCAATGAGTAATTCGGTTTCT
The DNA here is from genome assembly GCA_004027455.1 of Hydrochoerus hydrochaeris. Taxonomy (NCBI): domain Eukaryota; kingdom Metazoa; phylum Chordata; class Mammalia; order Rodentia; family Hydrochaeridae; genus Hydrochoerus; species Hydrochoerus hydrochaeris. Next base: position 3,721 of record PVLA01004884.1, read on the forward strand.
CCACATCCTCACCACCATTCGGGTTTGTGGCCATTTTCTCTGTTAGCCATCTGATCACCATACGTACCGGTATCGCACCCAGGTTTCAAGTTGCATTTCCCTGGTGGCTGAGGATGCTGGGTGGATTCGCCTCCATCTAACCTGGCTAATGAGACGTTCGCTCCTGCCTTTGCTCACTTTCAAACCAAATTTCTTGCTTTTGCTTAGTTCTTTGAGTTTGAGCATATTTTGGGTCTTTAGTCCTGGTCTAAAATGTAATTTCTAGATCTATTCCCAGTCTACACCTCTTTTTATACTGTGTTTTTAACTTTCTGCTTTTGAATAATTTCCAGCTTAAAGAAGCATTCTCAGAACAGTGCCAAGAGCCCCTGTATCCTGTCTACTGATTTCTCAAGTGTTAATCATTTGCATACTTTCTTATTCTGTATTTTTGAACCACCTAAGAGTAAGTAGCAGGTAAGATGCCTGCTGTCTCTTGACACTCACACGTGTTCTCTCCCACACTGCCTAGCGCCTCCATCACCTCAGCAGCCCCATCTAAATCAGCCAGGCATGGTGGTGCACCCCTGTAATCTCAGCACTCAAGGAGGCTGAGGCAGGAGGATCACTGTGAGTTTGAGGCCAGCCTGGGCTATGTAGTGAGTTCAAAGCCAGCCTGCACTACGTAGTGAGACCCTGTCTCAAGAAAAAAAAAAAGAAAAAAAAATCAGGATATTGATGTTGAGGTGGTGCTACCACGAATCCACAGACACCACCAGAGTTTGTTTCACAACTCTCTGGAGGTCCTGCCCCCCAGGCCAGGCCCACATGCTCCTTTGTTATTATGCTTCTGTAGCACCTTTCCGCCCACGATTTCATTCCACACTCACCCGACAGCTGGAGTCAGCTGCTTGGAATCCAGCGAGGAAAGCAGGGCCAGTGAAGCATATCTAGCAGATGGGTAAACTGAGACCAGAAAGTGTAGAGCTCGCTAAAGACCTCGAGGCTGCTCCACTCTCTCCACGGTTGCTCTTCAAGGTGGCACTGTCAACTGATAAGGTGGCCCAATGAGGCCAGAGTATTGACTACTTCTAAAAACACCTGAAGCAGTGAGAGGCTTGTAATCACAGCACTCTGAAAGCCTGGGACAGGAGGAGCCCAAGCTTGCTCTTACCCTGAGCGACTTAGTCACTTAGTGAGAACTTGTCTCAAAAAAAAAAGAAAGAAAGAAAGAAAGAAAGAAAGAAAGAAAGAAAGAAAGAAAGAAAGAAAGAAAGAAAGAAAAGAAGAGGTGCTTAGAATATAGCTCCCTGGTAGGGCACTCCAGGTTCAATCCCCAGTACCATCAAGTAAACAAAAACACCTGATTAAAATGTGATGTGTGACTCGTATTTTTGCAGGTGTCTTTCTTTTTGTTTCCACGGCAGTGTTAGCTTTGAGGAGCCCAGTTGCTCCCTCTCCCGTTGACTGAGCCCATTCCCACCTCAGAAGTGGTCCGTCCCCCTCTGGGGCCGTATCAGGAGGCACATGACATCTGCTTGCCCCTCACGGGTGACCCTTGTGTTTGCCACTTGGTTTAAAGTGACATCTGCCAGGTCCCGCCACAATGCAGATAATTAATTAGTATTTTGAACTTACAAATACTAAGTAATAATTGGGAGACACTTTGAGAGCAGATACGTCGAGGCTGAGTAAAGAGCCCGTTTCCTTGGGCCTGTCACCAGGAGTCACTCAGCCACTCTTCACTCCTCCCTGAATCAATTATTAATGTGCTGGTTCGCCAAATGGAAGTTTTCTAATCCCATCATTCCTCCTACACTTAAGAGTCAGCTTTCCCCCCCCCATTCACATATTCAATCATTTATTTTTATCATGAATTATTTATAGAGTAAATAAAGATAGCGTCCATTACTATATTGTGTTGTTCTGATTGTCCCCGATCTGGTCAGAGGTGCCCTCTGAGCCATCTCCTGCCCTCCCATGGTGCTTCTAGCACTTCCAGATTTCCTGGCATAAAAGGCATTCCAGCCACAGCCTGAATATTCCCTACCCACCCTGGATTCAGCTTTCTGCAAAGAGAACGGGGCCTGGAAGTCAGGCCCTGGGCCCTGGGTTTGCGTGTTGCTGCTGCGGCTCTGCTGAGCTAGACGCATACGCCCCACATCTATTTCTAGACCTATGTATATTAAGAAACCTGAGGTCGTGCCAGTACTGCAACTGCTGCCCAGCACCTGGGAGCTGACTGCAGACTTCCTCCTTGGGCTGCTCTCTTCCAGAGGAAGCCTCCCCGGTTGTCCTCAGCTGCCTTGAGCGGGACCCCCCACCTCTTAGCTCTGCCAAGGGGAAGCGAGGAGGGGGGCCTGGCCGCACATGCACACTGTACCCCAGCACTCTAGAGAGCCAAGGCAGAAGAATTGCAAGTTTGAGCCCAGCCTGGTCAACTTACCAACTTGGCAAGACCTTATCCCTAAAACATGAAAAATAAAAAGGGGCTACAGATGTAGCTCAGTGTGAAGGCCCTGGGTGTGATCTCCAGCACTGCAAAAATAAACACATAAAAATTTTGAAAGAGGAAGGGAAGTTAGAAAGTGTGACTTTCTCATGGTCATCATAACGAATGACCACAAACTGTTGGATACGCCACAGAAATTAATTTTCTCCCTGCTCCAGAGATGGAAAGACCGAGACCAAAGTGTCGGCAGGTGGTTTCTCCTGAGCCTCGGAGTGAGAGCCTGTCCTGTGCTCACCCAGCTCCGGGGACCCTGCTCTGTGCTCACCCAGCTCCGAGGACCCGTGTGCTCCTCAGCATCTCAGGCTTGCAGATCACTTTTCCCTCTCTGGCCCTGTACAGTCTCTCCCTTCTTTGCATGTAAACTGCTCTCCCCTTGTAATCACACCAGCCACTGGGCTGACCGTGCTTCTGTGACTACAACTCCTTAGTCACCACGAGCACCACAGGTGTGTGAATCCACCTGCATTTGGTCCCCTCCCAAGACTGTTTCCAGAGAAGGTCAAGCCATAGCACCGGAGGTCAGCACCTCAACATAGCTCTTAGGGGACACAGTTCAGCCTGCAACAGAATGGAGCCTGAGTGTACAATGAGCCTGGGGCTGCAGCCTCAGCCTCCCAGGACCCCTGGGCTTGGAGTGAGGCTCGACATAGAAGGAAGGACTGAAAGCTGGAAGGCAGGGTAGGCAGCGGTGGGGTACAGAGGGGTGCTGGCCAAGGGGCCCCAGAGGAATCTGAACACAAGGTCATCCCACCTGAGGTATAGGGAGGGATGGGAAAGTACTATCTAGGGGTGGGCTGCTCACCTCACAGTGACGAGGGAACACTGGCTTGGGGACCCTGGGGCAAGAGGTCAGTTAGGTATTTCGTCCCAGGGCTCCCCTCTAGTGTGAGAGCTCAGTAGCCCTACAAAAGCAGGGATGGGCAGGCTCAGCCTCTCTGAGTACGGTGAGAGCGCAGGCTGGGCCCCTTCCTCTGTGGGAGCCTCATAAGCACCCCTACTTGAGGATTCTGGCTAGGCTTTGCCAATCACCAACTCATTTGAAAACCTGCCCCAAGAGCCAGGTATGGTGGCTTATGCCTGTAATTCCAGCACCTCAGTAGGCTGAGGCAGGAAGATTTCAAGTTCTAGTCAAGTCTGAGCAATTCAGTTGCTTAGTGAGACCTTGTCTCAAAATAAAAAATGAGAAAAGGACTAGAGGTATAGCTCAATGTGAAGGCCCTGGCTTCCTCTCCCAGTTCTGAAAATAAAAGTCCTGACATAAACTTTAAAGGATCTGGCTGCCTGATGCACACGGGCCCTGCACAGCTGCTTCTGGCTGGTCTGGCAGCCAAGCAGAGGTAGCTGAACGTCCTAAGCCTAGACAGCGCGAGGGCCCTGAGCTTGCTACCCACTAGGGCACAGTAGAGATCCCCAGCAGTCTTTAGCAGCAACAGGTGAAGTCAGATGACCCCGAGCTACCCCAGGGTGGTCCCTCACCATGGAGATGTGACACAGAGGCCCAGAGGCGCTGGTGAGGTCTGGCCACCTGCCAGGTCCGCACTAGATTAGCCCTGGCTTCTGCTGGATCTAGTTCTGGTTGGGCCTGAAGTCCAGAGGAAAAGGCAGGAGAGGGTCTCCATCTTCCAGAGCCAGAGTGGACGCATCTCTCCAGTGGCCACAGTCACAGGTTCCTGTGTGCAATGAATTTATCATGACTTGAAAGGCCCTGCTTTCTACGCTAACTTCCTGTTCCAGTTCACTTGCCAACATAACCACAGGCCGGTTAATTGCATGTCTGTCAACACACCCAGGGAGCTCGCTGAGTCCACCCTCTGCCGGGCTGCACTCCTCAGCCCAGGTTCCGGCCTGCAGAGAACGCCGTGCTCCGTGCACCACACCAAGGCGCAGTCAGGGCCTGTGTCTTGTGCCCTTCTGGCTCCCTTCTCTCCATCCTCCCTCTGGGCTCCCCGTGGGCTTCCAAGGGGCTGGGGGCAGGGAGTCTGACAAGCATGGGTGCTCCTAATGGAGTGGTTCAACTGCTGGGATCTTCCTCCCTTGAGTTCTGCCAGGCCCCGGGCGGGAGTGAGGTCAGGACTCCCAGGGACCAGTTCCCACATCTGGCCTAGCATCTGTCCAGCTCCTGCAGCTGGCAGATGAGCGAGAGGACAGGGAGCTACAAGATTGTGAGGTGCACAGGGCAAACCTGCAGAGAGGGCTCCCTGGGGATGCAGCGCTGCCCAGTGTCACAACTGACCACACGCCTGCCTGGTGACTTCAAGGTCATGCGTTTGATCTCCAATACCCAGGAGTGGGGCAGGTTCCTGGATGTTTCTTTCCCTTTAGAATCTTTTATTGGGGTGAGGGAGGTTACTGGTAATGGAACCCAAGATCTTCACACTGAGCTGCATCCCTGGCCCTTTTAAAACTCTTATTCTTGAGACAGAGTCTGATCCAGTCACTAAGTTGCCCAGGGTAGCTTTGAACCTGTGACCTTCCTGCTTCAGCTTCCTAGTATGCTGGGATTACAAATGTGCACACCCACGCCCAGCAACCTTATGAGTTTGGAAAATATTGCTTAAGTTTCCTGGGACTGGTGTAACAAATTTCCAAAACACTGGGTGACTTAAAGTATTAAAAATTAATCCTCCCACAGTCCTGAGGTCAGAAGACTAAAATCAAGGTTCTGAGGAGGAAGCTTGCTCTGGAGGCTCCCGGGGAGATCCCGTCCTCTCCCTCCTGCTTCTGGGGGCCCTGGCATTCCTTGGCTAGGCCACTATGCTGTAGCCTCTGTCTGGCTTTTCCCCTGCTGTCTCAGCTTCAAATAGCTTCCTGCTTTTCTCTAACTCGGAGGACACTTTTCATCGAATCTAGTGCCCGGATTGACCCAATCTGGGAACAAGATGTGAATCAGGAGCTGGAGAAACCTGTGGCCAGCAGCAGGCCAGCCCCAGCTCTGCAAATGGGGTACAGCTGGCCCAGGACAGGCTGGGCCCCTCGTGTACCTGAATGCCTAGGCCCCTGGGTACCTGTATACCTGGACACATGGGCACCTAGACTGTGCCCTCCAGTGTTCCTTGCTCCAGATACAGCCAGCTTCCCCGGGGGACGCAGAGGTTGGGGTGAGGGTGACAAAAAGGAAGAGGCCAGAAACCACAACAAAAGCGTGGAAGTGTGTTAGAGGCTTCAGAGCCAAGCAGGACTGAGAAGGAGCAGCGCAGGGATGGCTTGGCCAGACCTGGTGCAGCTGCAGCTCTGTGCAGGTGGACAAGCTCAAGAGCCCCCCGGGTGCAGGGGCCACTTGGTACAGCTGTGACTCTGCCTAGATGGCTATCCTTGGTGCCCATCCTGTGTGGTACTTTGCTACATATACAGCTGCAGAGCCAGGGGCCGCAGTGCCAGGAGCCAGGCAGCCTTGGGCTCTGTCCGTGGTCTGGGGGCTTGGACAAGTGGTCTTCTCCCCTTATTGTACAGGACAGCTGCAGGTAGAGAGGCGGTGCCCTGCTCCCCAATCTGGATGACTAAGGGGGTGACAAAGCCTCAGCACCTGAGGGTGACAGGAGCCTGGTCTCAGCTCGATGCGTGGGGGGAAGTGCTGGGTGACACCAGGTGCTGTCCAGCCTCCTTGCCTCCAGTCCTCCAGGCTGTTCTCCTCGTCCACACCACCTGCTTGGGAGCAGACCCACCCAAGGGCGCTCCTCCAGCGCAGCCCTCCAGCCCCTCTGAGACTCTGGAGCTGGAGAAGCCACGGTCAGGGGGAATTTCTGAAGAGCCCTAAGGCTAACACTTGCTCACATAATTGGGCCTGGGGCAAAGGTGGAGGATGGTGGAGGACAGGGTTTGACTGAGGGGCTGAACAAAGCCTTTCCCACAATGGGCCTGGGCAGTTTGACAGTCACATCGCATTATCACAGAAGCCAGCAGGAGGCAGAGACCAGAGGGCCACAAGAAACCTTAGGCAACTCAGCAGGTATGACTCTGTCCCGCAGAAAGACACACTCAAGTCCTGCCTGTACCTGCGTGGAACCCAGGAATCAGGGTCTCTGCACGCAGACTAAGTTAGGACGGGATCAGATTGGAGCGGGGAGGCCCTCAGTCTAGTGCCTGGTGTCCCAGTTAACAGTGAGACCCTGATGTGAACGGTGGTGACAGCTGTGCCGCAACACAAATGTCCTTAATGCTCCTGAGCTGTGCACTCAGAAATGCCTAATTAAAATGGGAAGTTATACACACACACACACACACACGCACACACACATATGCACTATTTTTAGCCAGCTCATATTATAATATATACATATATGTATATATGTATATATATATATGCACAATTCTGAGGAATAACTAAATAAAAGTTTAGGCACAGGAAGTTATAAGAGGTATGTGCAGTGAGAGAGCTGTGTGACATGCCTGTGGTTCCCACTGTCCACGCAGAGTGAGACAAGTGACAGGCACACAGGGAAGAGCAACTCGCTGGTTCAGAGGCGAGCGTATGAAGTCAAGATGCTTCAGAAGGCAAACCTGGGCCTTGATAACTGGTCTCCACTGCCACCTCTGACTGCATAAAAATTTCAGAAAGGATACAGAGAAAACCAGAGGGAGGCAAAGAGAGACTTGAGAGGAGAGGAGCAGTGGGGGAAGGTGAGGCAGAGGTGGGGGTGGGTCTGCCCAGCAAGGAAGGACGAAGGCGGGGACAATGGGAGAAACTGGCCTGCTTCTGACCACTAGAACTGTGAGAAGATAGATTCCTGTCATCTGGGCTGCCCCAACTGTGATCATTGGCACAGACCCCAGACACTGCTGCATGGCCCAGCTATGAGTGTGAGTTCTTGGGTGGGTGGCGAGGCCTGGAGGGTCACGCAGGCAGAAGCCAGCGGAAGCTGGAGGAGGCAGGAGGGGGTGTCAGCCAGCCAGGAGGACCAGCTGTGAAACCAAAGTGCCTGGGCCCCTGGCCACAGGGCAGGGTCCAGCCAGCCCAGGGCCAGGAGGTTGGGGCCAGACAGCCTGGCAGGGGGATCCTGGGGCTGCCACCTGGTGCTGGGTGGCCCCTGCCTGGCAATGGGGGCTGGGTACACTGCTCTTGGCCCAAGAAGGCAAGCGGAGGCGCAGAGACACAGGTCTGTGCAAGGCACCAGGAGCCACCACAGTGCCAGATTCTAGAACCACTGCTCAGGCCTCCTCTGGCTGGCCCAGGGGACACCCCTGCCTGCAAGGACCTGTCTGATCCATGCTTTCTGGTGTGCACAACCCGCTCTCTCCTTGCCTCCTGAGGCTTGGTCCAGTCCCCTCCTGCCCCTGCCATGACCCCACCTACGTCACTCTCTGGTGTCCCCCAGTGCACCTCAGCACCCAGTCCCCACTCCCAGGCAGGGATGGCCTCCCTCAGTGGACCTAGTCACCTTGCAATTTCCCACAGCGGCTGATGTCCATGCTAAGCCATTCTCCCTGCCACCTACTGACCCCCTGGCACTGGTCTCCATGAAGGACTCCCTCTTTAAGGGCTCAGGCCCAAGATGACAGACACACGTGGCTCTGGTCTAGTGCCCACAACCACACACACACACACACACACACACACACACACACACACACACTCTCTCTCTCCTTATGCAAGATCCAGCTGAGCCCCTTCCCTGGCCCTGCACCCAGCCACTTGGTCTGTTCTGCTCAGCAGGACCCCGTACAGCCCCCCATCCAGGGACACCCACAGCTCTCCTCCGTCAAAGTCCTCTACTGCTCTCCCCGTCTCAGGCCTACAGCTGACGCCTCCCCAGAGGCCTGAAAGGCTCTCTGAATCCAGTTGCTGACACCTACTCTTTCAGACTGTTCTGCTGCCCTTCCTGGCCCACTCAGGACCTGGTTTCCCTCCTTCCTGAGCACCCCAGGGCCTTTTTACCTGCAGTCCCTCCTCCTGTTTGACAGGCCACTCACCACTGAGCTCCCTGTTTAAAATGGAAACACCCTTCCAGGCCCCCTGGCCCCAGGAAGCACCCTGGATGTGCTGTGTAACTGGATCATGGCATTGTCATGATCTGTGCCCATGTCCCTGTGCTGTGCACTCCAGGGTCCAGCTCTGTGCCCTGCACACATAATCCATGGCCCTGAGTGCTGTGTGGTAACTGATCCAGAGGGTCAGCTGTGCAGGGTGTGCGTGAGCTGGGGGCAGGTCCATGGGTGCCCTACCTGCACCCATAGGCCCAAGGCCACTGGATCTCAGCCCTGGGCACCTCTATCAGTCAGGCAGTGTCACCCGAGAACCTTGAAGCAGAGAAAGATGTCACTGCAGGGAGAGCCTGCAAGGGGACCCCAGGAGCCCTGGAGACAGACAAAAGCTTTGCAGTAGCCCTGCGACCTCAACCTGAAGGCCCGCAGGTGGGCTCTGAGCAGCTGGGGCAGGCCCAGGTGATTGGCACAGGAGCCATCAGATAGGCAGTGGGCAGGAGGTGGGTCTGGGAAGCTGCCCCACCCGCTCCAGTTTCTAACAAAGGCTACTGCACTGCAGCAGGCAGAAAGGCCTCCCAGACAAGGTACAGGCCCGGCTGGACCCTGACGCGGAGTGACTCTTGATCCTACATCACACTGTACATAAAAATTGTTTAAAAGTGAGTCACACACCAAAAGGAGAAAAATACACCCCAACACTTCTAGAATAAAACATAAGGCCATCTCGTTTAAGACATTGTGGTTAGCAAAGATTTCTGACATAGGACACCACGGACACTAGCCCTGAAAGAGAAGACTGAGCATCATTAAAATTAAAAATAGGGAGATGGCAGGGAGAGAGTAAAAAAGAATCCACACTGAGCAGTGGTGAATGCTGGTAGAACCAGCTACTCAGGAGGCTGAGGCAGGAGGATCATCGAGGTTGAGGTCAGCCTGGGAAACACAGCAAGACCCTGTCTCCAAATAAAAACTAAAGGACTGTGTATGTAGCTCAGTGGTGTTCACGCCGTACCACTGTGTCTCTTGATGGGTGGACAGAAAGATGTCCAGAATATATCGAGAATGCCTACAAATCAAGAAGAAAAAGATAACTCAATCCAGTTTTTGTTTTTTTTTTAAAGTAGGTAACACACTGAAACAGGCTTCTCCAGGACCCAAAGGTACCGATGGGGCCAACACTCGGATGAAAACCTGATCGTCAATCAGCAGGGAGATGAACATGTAACCCGCCAGCAGTGTTGCCTCATCCTCTCCAGGACACCGGCTGACAGTGCTGGACGTCAGGGAGGACGTGGGATGATGGGACACTCTCACTTCCAGCAGGAGTGTGGAATGGCAGGGTCACCTCTAAAAACCATTTGGCACCTACATGGTGTCCCAGCATCCTGGATGGTATTAGCCCATGCTGGTTAATTGACGTGACCGGGTCACGTTCCTCAGGGAGTGTGACAGTGTTGCTTTAGGGATAAAGTCAGCATTTGACTAGATGAGCAGACTGAGGGCAGAAGATGGCCCTGTCCAATGTGGGTGGGCCTCATCTAATCAGTTGAAGACAGACCCCAATACACTGATCTTCCCAAGGGCAAGAGTGGATTTCCTCCTGCAAACTGGGCGTGCAAACTGGGGCACTCACAGTGTCTCCTTGGCTCTCCTGGGTCACAGCATGCCCACTGCAGATCTTGGGACCTTCCAACCCTGTACTGCAGTCCCAGTTCCTTCTAACAAACCTCATTCTGTAGACAGAGACCGAAGCAGGAACAAGAGTGGACCCAGTAGGTCATGGTGAAGCACGCCTGTAACCCAGCACTCTGGGAAGCTGGGATGGGTGGCCTGAGAGTTTGAGCCCAGCCTGGGTGACTTAGAGAGATACTGTCTCAAAATAAAAAATAATTAAAAGGGCCAGAATATAGCTCAATGTAGTTTAGCTCTTAGTTAAAAAGAAGGAGAAGGAGAAGGAGGAGGAGAAGGAGGAGAGCAAGAGCAAGAGCAAGAGCAAGAGCAAGAGCAAGAGCAAGAGCAAGAGCAAGAAGGAGAAGGAGGAGAAGGAGAAGGAGGAGAAGGAGAAGGAGGAGAAGGAGAAGGAGGAGAAGGAGAAGGAGAAGAAGAAGAAGAAGAAGAAGAAGAAGAAGAAGAAGAAGAAGAAGAAGAAGAAGAAGAAGAAGAAGAAGAAGAAGAAGAAGAAGAAAAAGAAAAGAAAAAAAGCTTGTGCCACTGCTGTAGCCTCCGACTGCCACCGTTTCCCAGCCCTGCCGTGACGGACATCCTGTGCGTTACAACAATGCAGATTTATTCCCTCACGGTTCTGAAATCGAGGCGTGGGCAGGGCTGGTTTTCGTGGAGCCTGTGAGAAACACTGTCTACACTTTGCTGCTGCTTCTGGTGGCCGTGGCAAACCCTGCTGTCCCTTGGCCTGTGGCTTCCTCAGTCTGCGTCCTGCCTCCATCTCCACACCCTCCTCCCTCCAGATCTGCACCTGTAGGGCCGTCTCTCTGCCCCGGTGCGCCTGTTGACTGGGTGTCTGGGTCCTTCTCATCTTGCAGGCGGGAGTGCCTCGGGGTCCCTCTGGAGACCAACTGTGCCACCCTCTTCCAGACCTGGCTGTGAAGACAGTCATGCTGGCCACAGAATGAGGGGTCTACACCCCAACAGTGGCTGGCTCGGCCACTGCTGTGCAGCCCTGGTCCTACCTGGGGTTACTCTGGGTGGTCCAAGGCTGGGGTCAGGGGCAGAGCAGAGGGGAGACTCAGAGGCTGGGTCTCTGGAGGTGGGACCCTTGGCCGGGCTGAGCCAGAAATGAAGGGGCTTGGGGGGATCTTTAGACAGGATCAGGGAGCTGGAGGGGACATAGGGGGATGAGGGAGCCAGAGTGGGTCCCAGTACAGGTGGGACCCTGTCCTGTTACCGCAGAACTTGTCTGTGGGAGAAGCTTGCAGGACCCCCAGCTATACCCCACAGGCACCTGGCCCGTGTGAGAGGCTCCCCGTGGGGACAGCAGCCTGGGTCCTAGAGTCCAGAAGGTACCACTGGCTGTCCCCAGCCTAGGTGACCGATACCTGGATTTGAGGAAAGGAGGCAGAATAGACAGCCACACGGAGCCGTGTGACCAGGGCCAAGGGCAGACCCAGTGAAACTTTAGGACCAACCACCCTTGCTGTATGGGCCTCAGGACAGGGGAGGCAGTTACCCCACACCTCAGTCTAGGCCAGTTGACGGCTCTGTACCGGCTGCTAAGTGCACAGCCACGTGCTGGGGTGCAAGAGGAACCCTGGGCCCCTGACTTTCCTCTATTGAAGGAGGTTTTTCAGCCAGAGGGGACCTGGAAGTGCTCTTTCTGATCTCTGCCCTCTAAGAGCAAACCTGGAAGCTGCCCTTTCCAGAAAGGAGAAAGGAAAGACACAGTCATGTCATCCCTGCTCAGCTAGAGACAGCCAGGAGACAGAGCGGGGGAAGAGCTGGTGATTCAAGAGCAAGGAGGCTCGAGGTGACAGGCCAAGGCAAATAAGGGAAGTTTCTCACCACCCTGAGCCTCCACACCTTTCTCTGTAACCCAGCAGGAGGGAAAGGGGTGCTTGGCAGAGCAGTTTACAATCACCAATTGACCCAAAAATCTTTTGACCAACGGACCAAGTTACCCTAGGGATAACAGCGCAATCCCCCCAAAACAGAGCTCCCAGCTGTCTCACAGCCACCAAACCCAGCTGTCAAGCCACATGTGGGCTCCAGAGACATGTGGCCTGGCTTTCTGCATCCAGGTGAGGCTCCCTGTGAGCTGGCTTCTCATCCATTCCAGAGAGAAAACATTTCTGCCCGAAGCCCGATTGAACAGCCCCCTATTCCAACCTGGCAGTCTCCTAACTCTCCTAGGATTTAAACCTTTCCTCCTCACTTTTCTGAGCAGGTCCTGGGATCTTCATCTTTCCCTGGCAGTTGATGGCTATGCCCCCTGCAGAGTGAGGGGCCCCTCCGACCCCTATCCTGTCCCTCTGGGTATTTTGGGGGACACACATCCATACCTTTCACCCAGAGTGAGTGGCCTGCAGCTGTCGTAATAAAGAACCACAAACTGAAGCTTTAAAACAATGAAGTTTATTCTCTCAGAGCTCTGGACAGCAGAATCCCAAACCAAGAGGTCAGCACAACCACCCCATCTCCCTCTTAGGACACCGGGAGGGTCCTAAGATGTGGAGCCACCCTCAATCCCACATGAAGTCCTGCTTTCCTCAGTGTATCTGCAGAGGGCCTTTGGCCCGGTTATTCAGTCTGCAGTTCCAGGTGGAAATCTCTGGGAGGGTCACCATTCAGCCCACTATGGTGGGACCCCTGAAACGGGATGGTGCTGCTTGCTGTCAAGGAGCTCAGTGGGGGTGTCGGGTCTTTTGAGTCTTGCGCAGCCAGGGAACAGGCTAGGGAAGGAGCTGGGAAGAGGTGACAGGGTGGAGGTTTCCCTGGGGCCCTGGGTAAACAGGATGGTTGTTCCTATCAAGAAAGGAAGGGCCAGAGAATGTCACGGGTGAGCCCTGTCCCCAAGCCCTGGGCTTCTCTGTGCTGCCTGGGGCTGCCCATCACTCCTGTAATTGCCCGGACATAATAAGAGTGAGGCGAGGTGAGAAGCTGGGCCATCTGTAGCTTTCCTATCTATCTGCAGAAGCAAAGGTGACAGTGGTGGTATTGGCCAGGTCACACGGGGATGGAGGTGTCCCTTGGAAATGTGGGACTGCTGTCAAGGTCCAGGAGTGGCTGCAGCTATAGGGGGGCTGGTGTGGGCTCTGGGCATGGCCTTGGATAGTACATCCTAAGGGACAGGGTCCCAGGTATGGGGCAGCTGTGTTTAGGGGGCGACTTCCTCTCTACTTGGTGACAGGCACGTTTAGTGGGGCCTAACTTGCCTGCCTCCTTGACCCAGCATGGGGAGAAACCATTCACCTTTCTGATTTTCCACCCAAACTTTCACATGTTGGCTCTGCAGTTTATTAGTATTGTAAATCATTCAGCAGGAAGACGAAAGCGGAACAGCACTGGGCAGGACCCACCTGCTCCTCATCTGGGGGGATGGACCCTACCCCACCCTGGCAGACACCCTCAGCCCCAGCTCGGCCCTTCCCCGTGGGACCCCGTCTCAGACTCCTGCCAGACAAGGTAAGCAGGCCAAGAGCCCAGGTAGATGAGATAGGAGTTGTCCCACTTTCATTTGGGGGTGCTTCATAGAACAGGGGAGATACAAGGATTTAGCCTAGGACTGGTCCCCAACACTGGTCAAAGTCCCTTCCTGGCTATTCATATTTAGGTCAGTGCTGGTCACTCTGAACCAGCGAACATCAGGGACCCCATCTAAGGCTGAGCTATCAGCCCAAATCCCAAATTTCCTAGAGCTCTTGGGCTGGGGCTGGGTGGCCTGGCTTCATGTGCAGAGACCTTGCCAGCACAGAGGACTGCCTAGTGGCCAGCCCTGCTCCCTTATGATCCCTTCCCGAGGCAGCTGCTCAAGGACCATGCATCACCAAATACTTCCCTTTGGCCAGCTGAGGGTAATGAGCAGCTCTCTGGCAGTGGCAGGGGCCCTCTGTGCCCCAAACCTCTTGCCTATCCCCTGGTGACTCCCTCTTAGACCGTTTTGGGGAAACTTGTCTGCCCTCCCCGAAGTCTGAAAGTCTTAGGTCTGCACTGTCCACACACAGGGCTCCAGGCCACCCCTAGCTCTTGATGCCAAACCATCAACCCCAGGTCCCCACTCACTGGACATCCTCCAGAGATGCAAAGGGTACAGAGCTGCCACCAGCCACAGCCACTCAGGGCAGGCATGAAGAGGGGATGCCCTGTGAGAGACCAGCACAGCGGGATCACGGCACAAGTGTGGGCTACAGGGGAGCCCAGCCTTGCTTGGAGGACCAGGCTCCATATGCTCCGCCCTTGTGGGTACCCCGTGCCTTTGCCTTGTCAGGCCACATCTGTGGTTCCTGGGCTGCTGTCCTCAGGGACCAGGAACCCCACCTGGCTGGGGCACCTCCCTATGGGTGACCAGGAAACTACTTTGTCACTGGCTGTACTCATTTCTGGGAGCAAGAAGAACTTTTGTGCCCTAACCTACAGCACACACCTGGAATGCAGCTGATGGGTTTCCCCAAGGGCCTGGGGGAGGAGGGCGAGCCGAGGTACCCTAACGCCTGCAGTTACTCAAGGGGCCTTTGACACAGGGATAGGGCCAGGGGAGAGGAGTACCCCAACTGCTGGGGCAAGCTAGTGACCTCTGGGCTTGCAGGGCTGTTTGTGTAGTGTTTACTGGTAGCTTTCTTTTGTTCCTAATTATAAAATGAATACATTTCAAAAGAGGAATTAGAAATATAGAATTATAAAAACAATAAAGCCTACTCATCATGCCATTCCCCAAGTTTACTTCCTCAGTCTCCGGACACTGGCCCAAGAGGAGGAGTGGGCAGCACCAACTATTGAATTCTGGCAAGTTCTCTAGGCCTCACCAAGTCCTCTGCACCTACCACCAGCCCAAATCCCTAAAGGTGCAGGAAAGATATAACTTCCTAACCCAGACTCACTGCTGCCACTCAAAACAGTGGTACTGCAGATAACATCTGCTGTCCCTTTCAACCATCAGGAAGCCTCCATGACTGACCCACAGCACGGCCTGCTCTGCAGTCACCGCAAGGTCCTTCGGCTAAGAGAAAGATTTGTGCTGGTGTTGTTCGGACAATTGAATGCAGTCGTCTTCTGCTCTGGGTGAAGGATCTGGGGATGACAATGCACGATGTATGTAGCATTTTTCTAGGATTATGTTTTGAAATTTTGTTGGGAGTTTTTCTTCTTTTCTTTTTTATCCTTCAATAAAATGGATTTTAAAAAAAACCACCAAAACCCAACAAATAAATAATTTTTTAAAAAGGTCCTTCAGCTACCAGCCTTACCCCTACTCAGCCAAGGGTCTCCAGGCTCCCCTCCCTCTCCTGTCTGGGCTGAGACCTAGTGACTCTGATGGATGGATGCCCTGGGTAGGCTCCTCCTCTTCTGGATGACCATGAACCCCCAGAAAGGTCAGTCAGTCTGTGCCAGAGCCAGATGGGGACTGAGGAACTGCTTCTTGGCTTCTACTGCAGCTGGGCCTAGGATGGAGGCAGGAATGTAGGGGGAGGTGGAGTAGAGGTCAGAACCACCATGACTACCTTGATCTCCTCACCTGGCCACCTCATTGCCTCCAGTGGCCACATCCATTTTAACAGACAAAAAAGAAACTGAGTCTAACAAAACTGTGTCAAACCTTGGCCTCAAAACTGATTTCCTTTCCCCCAAATGTCACCCCTCTCCAGGTGGCAGGCACATGGCCGCGGAGACTGTACATCTCCTGCCCTTTTAAGGGTTAACTGAGGCCCAAAAGCCAAAAAGCACACAGCTCTTGTTCTGAGGCCTGCTGATCCCCTCATCCCGTGGTCACCACGGGGTATGGGTGCGGACAAAGCCGTGTTCATGGAAGCCCAGGGCCTGATAACAGTGGCACAAGGACCCCTTTCTCTGCTGTCCCCAGCTGTGTCCCCTCCCCCAGCAGGCCTGACATCAGAGGCTCTGGGTCAGACATCCTGGGAGCACCCCACCCCCAGGCTCAGCTGCTGGGGCTCTGGGAAATTCACAGCGGGGTGCGGTGGGGAGGCCCCTGCCTGAATGGTACAGGCAGCTGCTGCTGGCTCATCCTGACCCAGTGGGAAGCTGCCTGCATCTTTACAACTGATTTTTGAGCCTAAAAGTGAAGATTCACATCCAGCCTGTTAAGCGTAATCTTGTTGGTTTAAGGCCAACTTAACCTTTTGGAATCTGGCTTTCAGATTCTTGCCATATCTTAGCAGTTCCTCCCCACCAGAGTCAGAGTCCGGGGCCTGTGTCACACACCTTCATCCCAGGGACTCAGAGAAGGTGGCTGGGGGAGGGGCACCAGGAAAACAGGGCCCTGGCTTATTCTTCTGTGGTCTAAAATGCTTCTGGACTCCAAGTGGATATCTGGACTCATCCGTGAGTCTTAGGGCAGTCACGACCCAAAGACTAGTTGACCCTTACTTTAGTTTTGTAGAAGAACCCAAGGCCACATGCCAAGACCCTGGGTGAGAGGCAGGGCAATGCATTCACTCTCAGCTTGCTTGTCTGTAAAGTGGCACCATCATCACCTAGGCTGTGTCTCAGGCTGTCTGGAGGTTACCTAGGGCAGGGTCTGGCACCCAGATGCCCACCTTACCCTACAGGCTGAAGAGGTGGAATGAGCAAAGGAGCCTGAGGCATAATCAAAGCTTCCCCCCTCAAGCCAGGACACAGGGCGAGCCAGGTCCCCTGCCTCTCTTCTTGAGCTCCTAGGGTCAGAAGATGGCCCATTCTTTCCTCCTAGCAGTCCTCAGGGCCGGGACTCACTCCCTCCCTCCCTCCCTCCCTCCTTCTGAAGCACATCTCTGAGAGGTCCCCACTTACTGAAAGCCCAGTCTCTGGCCAGCTGTGTATCCCAGTACAACCCGTGTTAAAAGACCCAAGCCCTAGAGAATCCAGGTAGTGTGTGCCCCATGGCCTGAGTCAGGGGTGGAGTGAGGACGACGGGGTCTGGCTAGAGAAATCGCCCTGGCCGGGCAATGCGGTCGCCCATGCGCCCCGCAGCCAGACCTACCCTGCCGCTGGGACAAAGGCGGGCAGAGTGGGGCGGAGCGGCGCCTTCAGGGATGCAGCGCTGCCGGTTCGGTTCGGTTCGGTTTCTGGTACGCTGCCGGCCGGCCGGCAAGCGGGGACACAAGAGCGCGGGTGCTCCGGGCAGCCCGGGGCGCTCACGGTCTTTCCCCACTTGCGCTGCGTGGGGTTACGCAGCCCGGCGGCACCTGCAGCCACAACTGCACGGTGGCCGCGCCTGGGCCGAGGCCGTGAACCGGATGCGTCTAGTCTCCGCTGCACGCCGCGTCCCGAGGTTCCGTCCAAAAGCGGGGCTTTGCGAGTGGGCTACCGGGGGGCCCCCGGCCGAGGGTCGCGGCCCCGTCCCAGCCACGAGTCGGGAGCCGGGATCCCGGGATCGGAAAGAAAGAAGCCGCTGGCCGGGGCTCCCGCTGGGAGACAGCGCCTACTCTCCTCCTGGCGCCCGCAGCCCCCTCCCCAAGCCGAAAGGAAGAGCCGGCGAGCCGGGGAGAGAGATTAGATTTCGCTCCTCTCATCAATTTTCTGTTTAATGTCACCAGGCCCCATCGTGGGAGAGGGAAGCACGTCACCCTGGCCATAAATTCGAGATTACGGTGTCTCCAGTCACCTCCCCGCTCCCGGGCAGACTCTGCCAGTGGGTGGGGGACCCGAGCCAGGCCTGCGAGCAGGTGGGGACCCGAGCCTGCGGCCGCAGCTTCTCCCGATGCGGGTCCCGTGTGCTCAGCCCGCTCCTGCGGGTGGTGCTTCCAAAGTGCTTTTATTTCTGTCTTGGATGTGGGGCTTTGATTTCTCTGTCTCAGGAGGCTTTTTGCATAAAAAGTTCTGCCATTAAGAAAGAGAGAGAGAAAGTGAGCAAGCTAAGCAAATAATTCCAGTAGGAAGAAAATCGCCCATTCGCACGCCTGCACCTTTGCCACCCAAGGGAGCAGATTACTGCCAACCCTGAGAAGGGGCCCTGCAGGGTCAGCTCTTTGGGCTTGGGCTGCTAAAAGAGCATCTGGGCAGTGTCCTTTATGGGATTACCGATGCATCATGATTGGGGTGGAATATGTATATGTGCATGTCAAAAAAATGGATCTACTGCATGATTTTTAACTTAATGGATCAACTGTCCCGTTAACAGAAGAGGTGATGGTTATGCTACAGGCCAGGCAGCAGGCAGCAGCCAGCGGTCAGGCAGTACTGTCACCAGACCCCTTCTGCTGTTCTTTGGATCTGGAAGACAGCACTTTGCAATAGATTCCAGCTGCTCTGTGGGACTTTGATGGGAAAAAATTTATTTTTGGCCTATAAGTGCTAAAGGCAAATGACTCAATTCTCCCCAGAAAGAAGGGGGGAAGGGAAGGTCTCTGTGCCAGGGGGAGGGATCCCTAGAGGATGCAGGTATAGCCCACACCTGAGAGCTGGGTCTGGAATGGGCATGGGGAACCCTGGAAGAACAGCAGTGTCCCTTGGCATGCCCTGTGACTGTGTAGGAGGTGTCCAGGTGGATGGACACTGCCCTACACAATGGGGCCCTCTGCTGGGGCAGGGGTACTCGGGGGGGGTCGTCTGGCCTGGGCTGGAGTGGGGTTTTCAAAATGGAGAAGGAATTCTGGGAACTCAAAGAAATCCAAGCACCAACTGCCATCTGGGGTGACAGTGAGGAGAGCAGTCTGGGCTGTCAGGGACACCAGAGAAGTGGGGCGGGGCTATTGCCCCCACAGACCCAGTGTCCACCTGCTCCTATAGGTCCTGTTGCTTATCCCACTGAATGGCTGGAGCCCAGTTTAAACTAGCTGGGCCTCACCTGAAAAGGCCCTGATGCCCGGCCTGCATCCCCCTCCTGGGCCTTGGAAGAGGCTGCAGCCTCCTCTAGTGCACCCACTGGTATGGGACCTGAATGGGCAAGTCTGGGTCTGGAGGCCTCAGATAGCACAGCTTGGCCCTAGAAGCCCTGCAGCCAGTGACTTTGGTACTTCCTCGGCAGCTGGGCCTGCAGACAATCGAGGTGGGTTTCCTTACAGCTTCACTCTGCTTTGGAGAATGTGCCAGGAAAGACCACATAAGCCCCCTCTGCTTAGGCTCTGCCCAGACACTTGTCCCCAGTAGGGGACCTTTAGCTACTCAGCCCTCACATCCAGCCCTGTTGGTCTGAGGTCTGATCACTCAGCTTTCCCTCCTGGCCTGGACTCCAGTCATGGGGGTCCTTCCTTACTGCCAAGATGGCTTGGGCCAGCCTCCTTCCACAAAAACTGATCATTCCTATTCAGGCCGATCCTGGAGCCATCTCCCCCTACCCAGAGAACCTGTTCCTGTCCCTAGGCCACCTCCACACAGGAAGCTGCGCGCTGTGTAGAAGGAGCTCACCTGGATAGGTGGGTGGCCAGCATGGAACTACTGCCACCCTCTGGGACTTCCAGGGCGCTCCTCACCTGAGGAAGGGACTGTGACCAGGAAGCTGGAGGGGTGCAAGCCCTGGAGGGATGGAGGATGGGGAGCTGGGCCCTTCCTCCTTTGCCTAGGAGACCTGCATCTTCCCTTCTTCCTGATCCCTGAAGCACTAGTAACAATCATACTGTCACTAATAGTCAGGGAGAAGCCAGGCCGTGGATGCTTCTGCCCTTTATGAAAATCACTTTAATTTAACCCAGATGGGTCTCCTCGCTGATAACCTCATACAAGGAGCACCCTGAATTATACTTTCCGGGCGAACACACTGGGTTATATTTAGCCACAAATTACCACTGTTTAACAAGCACCTTCCTTGCATGCGGAGGGGGAGGGGCAGCTTCCTGACCTGGTTGAAACCAGAAACAACAGAAGTTAAACCTCCCTCAGAGGAGGCTCCTGGGGAAGCTGTTTATCTGACTTTACAGTCTCCTGGCCGCTGCTTTTCTTGCTTTTTAAAACTTACAACCAGGTCCTGTGGTCTGTCCTGGAGACTATCTATGGCCCAGTTAGGACCTGGATCTCAGCCTGGGGTCCGAGTACTCCGAGCAGGTAGTGGCCTAGCCCACCTTTCTATGTCTGTCCAGAGCTGGGCCTGACCTGGAAATGAGCAGCCTCCAGGATGTGGCAGAGGAATCTCTTTGAGGCCTGGCTCCCTGTAACCCTTCCTCCTCCTCAGTCCTTCCTCCTCTCCTGCTTTCTGTGCCCCTATACTGGGACTGAGCTGAGGGAGCAGACAATGAGGATGGGGGCTGGGACATACACTCCCATAAAGCAGCCCTTTCCCCAGTCACCTGGACCAAGTAACAAAAACGGCTGTGACTGAGGGCTTCTCTTTGGAACTGGGACCCTCACTCTCCTCTCCCAAAGAAACCAGGCTGAAAAAGCTTAAGGCCCAAAGACAGGAGACTGGCAAAAACGCGGCCACACCTGCTGCCCTTTACTCTTTGTGGGACCTCTGCTCATCAGAGTGGTTTCCAAGTCTTCCCTGGAAGGGCTCCAGGGAGTTAAGTGACAGAAAGGGGATTTGAGCTTTCCTTCCCGTACCCAGCGATGACAGACCTTTTGGAGCTTTCAATAACAAACAGCTGGCTGTGGCACTTGTGCCATAGGTTCACCACCACTGTCACCGTGCAAAGGTGACATGCCCCCTCCCCCCATGGTAGCAGAGAACCTCCTTCAGGGCATGGGGTGGGGGGTGTTCAGGACCCTGCTTCTCCAACCAGGGAAGTCCCTTGGAAACTGCACGGTTTCCCCCCACCTACCCTCTTATTTCACAGAAGAATCAAAACTCCTTAATTGCCTGAGCTGTTCTGATTTGGTGTGGGGTAGAGCTGTCAGACCATGGGTTCAGGGTGCTAATGGACTTTCTTAAACCCCTCCTGCCCTAGTCTGCTACTCCAGTCCTGTCCTGCCTGAGCCTGGGTCCAGTCAGCACCTGTCCTATTTGCATGCTGACCAAGTATTAACCGGAGGAGGGGGCAGCGCACTGCCACCCACCCCTCTAGATGCAAGCTTCAGGCCTGGCCCCTGGACCTGTCTCTGTGAGCCTCTGGTGGGAAGAATTAAGAGTCAATTTTTGTCATCAAGAAATTGTTTCTAATTTGCCCTTTGACTAATGGTCCAGGGAACAATGGAGAGACACCCAACACACAATTACCCAGCAGTGCTGCTCGCTTGCTCTCTAGCCTGAGCAGGCATTTATTTGGAGCAAAGACTAATTCAAAATTTTATGCAACTTGTCTGACACCCTCCCTCGTATTAAAAAAAAATGATTATTGTGGATAGCGGACCTCACTCAATTGGGAGCTGGGAGATCTAATCTGCTGGCAGTCTGAAGGTGTGTGTCTGCGTGGTGAGGGAGAGCTGGAGGGTCTCTAGGGTGGCAGGTCTCAGGGGTTTTGGGGGGACAGTGGCCAGAGCAGTTGTGGTAAGTGCTTCTGCATAGGGCACCTGTGTTGGTGTGTGATTCGGAAGTGTCTTGCATACATGCACGTGTGGGGGAGTGATGTGTCATGTGAAATTCACACGTGTAAGCATGTTACAGATTTACCAGTGCACACAGGGCTGATGTGTGAACCCACGTAAATGTACACATGTAAGTGGAGCACACACAGCTGGGTACAAATGTTCACATATGAGCAGTGACTGAGTGATGAAGGCCAGGCATGAGTGGCCGCACTCAGGTGCCAAGGCACAGCCGTGTGTGGCAGCCACTCATCTTCATCTGGGCTGAAGGGACCCCTTAAGGGTGCTTGCTAGGCCTGCAGAAGTTACCAGGGCCCCCACTGCAGAGAAATGGGACTGGGAACTCATGGGTGCTCCTGGGAGAGCTTCAGGCTGCTCAAAGTGTGGGCTAGTGACCGGGCATCTGAGGTCCAGCCCCACTGAGAACCCAGTGCTTTGTAAAACTTCACCTGACTGCAAAGACCAGGGCCAAGACTGACCTCAGTTCCATTACGCTTTCTCCTCTTTTTGCCCTTAAACCTGCAGATCCCCACACCACGCTATTCCAAAATTAAAAACATTCGTTAGCAAGGACAGAAGGAAGACCACAAGGGAAATAGGGAGGTTTACTCCTTGTGGCTGCTAAGCCCAGCCAATGTGCTTGGGCCCCAGGCTATGAGGCAGTCCTTCTAGGAAAACCCCAAAGCTCATTCTGGTCCTGTGGAGGCCCGCACAGGCACTGCATGGCTGTGGTCCCTTGCTGCACACAGCAGGCCCACCGGCTGTCATTCGCCATAACGGCTGTTTTGAAACAGTACTGAGAGAAGCAGGGGGGCCCCCACTAGATTTACTCTAAGTGAAGGATGGAATAGAAGAGGGTGCAGAAGCTGTGGTGGGGGGGCACAGAGAGCTGCTCTGTATGGCCAAAAGGGCACAGAGGTGTCAGGGCCTCCCCAAGAGTGCACACCAGAGACAGGGGACAGCACTCAGGGGCTGTGAAACCAGCTCTCATCCCCTGAATTACGAATCCACTCGGCCATTAGCAGGATGCAAAGCTAGTCTGGAAAGGAGAGGGGAAGGAGCAATCCTGCATCTGCCTGACTGGGGCTGGAACAGACATGCCCCTCAGCAGACTCCAGGCCCATCTCCTGCCCTTGGGGGTCAGCGTGCTTTAGTAGACATAGAGGTTTTTTCTGCTGGACCCCCAGGATCTTCTAAGGGACCTAGGAGCTTGGAGGGTTAAAGTATTCTGTTTGATCCACGACTTTCTCAATATTTATTTTTTCTCACTCTTGCATACACAACATATTTCATATATATATATATATATATATATATATATATATATATATACAATTTTTTTTCTTTTTACTTGAGGTAGGGGGGTCTACAAGTTAAAGAGGAAAAAGATTTCTGGATCCGAAAATAAGTTCAGTGGAGACAGCTATGGGGAACTCAGCTTCCAAACAAGCATCGGAAACGCACCTTCTGCAAGGTGAGCAGGCTGAGATACTGAGACACGGAGCGGGAGCCGGGGTGGTCTCCTCGGTGTGTGTGGGAAGCGGGAAGCCTCCGCGTGCGCCAGCCGCTCTAGAGCTAAAGCGACCCGGCTCCCCCGACCTACGCTAAGGCCGCGGCTCGCCACCTAGTCTTCTCGGAAGCCACTACGAACCCGGTGGTCCGCGACCCCCACCCGGCGCCTGCGCCGCCCCCTGGGCCCGTACCCAAGGACCTAACTCAATTGCCCTGGTTAATGAATAGCCGCAGACTAATCGGATCTGTGGGCGCTCCTGTGATTTACGCATCGCGCCCGGGCCGGAGCTGTCGCCGCGCCGTGCTACTGGCCAGGAGCCCGGATCGCTGGAGTCCTGGGTACCAGCGTCGCGGAGCCGGAACTCCAGGCCGACCAGGCCAGGACCCGCACCTCGTCCTGCACCCCTGGCCCGACCCGCAAGGCCCGACTTACCTGGTGCTGATCCCGGTCGCGCCGCCCCAAGCGGGCGCGGAACTAGGCCGGGTCCCCGGCGGGCGGGAAATCCCAGAGTCCCCGCCCGCGGCCCCTACCCCAGGTCAGCGCAGCCCGCGGGGGGCGAGGCCGGTCAGGATGTCCGCCCGCTTCCCTTTTCTCTCTGGATTCCTTTGATCCTCGGGCTCTCTACCTCACCTCGGCTCCCCGGCAGCCGGGGTCGGCCCACGGGGATCCTGGAAACGGTCCCCAGCTTATCTCCTTTCATCAAGCGGCCTTGGGCCGCCTTGAAACCGCGGAGGCAGTAATTGCTTTTTTCAGGAGGCCCAGTGCGGACTGGACAACAGCCAATCAGCGCCTTGTTTACACTCAGTGAGTGACAGACTGCTGGCTGAGTGCCAACCAATCCCAGCGGTCCCGTGGGACAGAACCCGAGGTGGGGGGGCGGGGGCGGAGACCGAAAGGAAACAACAGGCTAGGGGTTAACCCCTTCGCGTCTTCGCCGGAAGCAGGCGTTAAAGAAATTCTAATGCGTGTGAATGTGTCGGTTGGCATCTAGTTTACATATCCTATTTTTTTTTCTACGCGGAGAAAGAAGAGTAAAAAAATGATGTATTCCTCGTCACTAAGACATCACCTCGGCTCCCCGAGAATAAATACCATTTGTATAGGAAACCAAATTCTCACCAAGATGCTTGCTTGCAGAATATTTTTTAACGTGGTTTGATTCTGATTACGGTGAAGAGAATTGTTCCGCGGCTGTTTTCCAATGTAGTGAGAGTGTAGCGGACATGCAGGAGGGCGGCTCTAAAAAATGCTGAGCCCTGTCCTCACACCAGGAAAACCTCTGCCTCAAAATTATCAAGTGAGAAAGTATTTTTAAAACCTAGGAGCAGGTAGAAGAGAGTCATCTTTGTCTTTGCAACAAACCCTCGACTTTCCTTTTGATTGCTGCTCTGCTGCAAAGTTCCGCGGAGGGAGATAAAATTGAGGGTCTGGGGGCTAGACGCTAGAGGAGAAAGGCCTCGTCTCCGAGTCTTGAAGCGGGAAGAGGGCAGAGCCGTATCCGCCGTTCTGAAGCTCGCGTGTCCGCGGCGTGAGAGGGAACGCATTCCTGGGCTGGGGCCCGAGCGAGCGGGGAAGCCCGACGAGGTCTCCAGGTTTAGAGGTCGGACCTACCGTAGCCCTTGTTCTGCCACCTAGCAGATAGATGCCAGGTATCCCAGAGGCATCTGCTTTTAGGGGTGTTGCTGTTTCTTCAGGTATTCTGTGCGCCGGAAGTCAAACGTTACATCTGCTGGATTAAAAAAATAAAAAACAAAGAAAAAAGCCTTCGCTAAGCTTGGAAACGCGTTTCCACTCGCCCCTGCTTCCTCTCCCGCCCTGCGCCAACAGATTCCCATTCAGCAGCAATGATCTGCGCAAAGAAGCTGCGCAGTCGCCGGGCTTGAATTAGGCGCCATCAGGCTCGGTAGTAGCCCTGCTGCTCCCTGATTGGCAGCTCCCTGGCTCGGCGCCAGCCTATTGGGAGGCCTGTTTACGCCGAATGAGTGGCACGAGCTCCAGTCCGTGGAGGGCCGCGTGGCCAATCAGCGCGCTGGCTGCTCGGGGGAGAGTGGCACGAGCTTATTAGTATGCAGGGCCCGTGGCTCGCAGCGCCGGGCTGCAGGCTTGAGAGCCGCTCTGGATGGGCTCGCTAGAGTCGTTGTTGTGGAAGCGGTGCATTTACAGTGCAACAGTCAGCACATTGAAAATACCAATAGGAATACAAAACAAAGTCACATTTACTGATTTAATTGTATTGCATTCAATTGTATCCAGGAAACAGCCTCCAGTAAGTAACTGAAATTGCTTTCATTTTTTGTATTTTTATTACTTTTTTATTTTGGCTTTGGGGATTTACATTTTTTTAGCAAGAAATTCAGATTTGTGGTGTTAAGAAATAATGTATCTTCCCTTTTAAAAATCCGTTATAATGTCGAGAAGGCTTTTTTTAAAAAAAAAAAGTGGACTATATATGATTTTTTTTTCTCTAAAAAATCTTATCGATCGGTTTAAAATTCCCCCCGTAATGCGTCCTTGCCTTGCTCTGAGCGCTTGTTGTCTCGATCGACACCCAGCATTAAAAATAAATAATCGAGACAGGACGGGGACTACCTTGCAGCGTCCGGCGGGAGCCCTTCGGGTGGCCCCGGGTGGACAGTCGGCGAGCTCCTAGCTCTAGAGAGACCGCGAGCGAACCCCGATTACTTGCTCCCCCATCCTAACCCCCTCCCGCGAGCAGTCCTGGATGGGCCCCGCCCGGTGGCTCCGCGGCACTGGGAGCTGGTCGGCTCCCGGGCCGCTGCCCAAAGGTGCTTTCCTGGTCGCGGCGAGGGTCGGGGACGGATGGGAGGGGTAACAGCGAGGTTTTTGCGTCTCCCTTCATTTGTGAGCCTTTCAGAGAAAATTCTTTTCAATTCTGAAGGAGTAGGGGTGGAGGATGGGGGCCGAGGCGCAGGGCGTCTTCACCGCACGCGTTCGGGGCAGCGTTCGTGGCGAGGTCTGCGAGAGGATGCGTCTCCGGGCGCGGGGATCCGGCGCCACCCCAGCTCGCCTTCCTCTCGGTCGGGGGAGGGGCGGGCGCGGCCGTTTCGCAGGGAGCGGGTTCTGCAGCGGCGCCGGAACCACCCGCGCCCGGCGCGCGCCCGGCCCTGCAGGCCTGTTGCGGACCCCGCGCTCCGGAGACGGAGCCGAAGGGAAGCGGACGTGCGGGAATCCTGGCCCCCAGCGGGCCACAAAAGCAAAGGGTGAGAGGTTTAGGTGGAAAAGTTGAGCACAACGCAAACCTGTGTGTAAACCCGGGATCCCAGAGCACGGGAAGGAGGGAGTAGCGGCTCGGGGGTCACGCCCTACCACTTTGGGTAGGCGATGCGGGGTTCGCTTCTTTCCAGAAGGCCCTTGTCAGGGCTTCTCTGCGCTGCTCGGGGTCCTCTGCCCGCCACCGCTTTCATTGCGTTTGCTCCTCGGTTCCGCCCTGTTTCGGGGTCCTCCTCGGCGGCCTGTCCCAGGGCGGGGGAGAGGGTGGGTTCGGAGCCCCGGAGCGCGGCGGGTGGCGGCGCCGCAGCTCCTGGCCTTGGGACTGATCCACAGCCTTGGCCGCGGTGGCCGCTCACTGCCTGGCGGCTCGGACTCCTGCGGGCAGGCGGCACTCGCTGCGTGGCAGCTCCGTAGCAGCGGAGAGCACAAAGAAAAGCCCTCGCCAGTCCAGTAGGAATCGCGGCAGCACACACCAGCGACTTAATCCACCCTTTTGGTGTAAAAAGTCGAGTAGGTCGGTGGGAAACGAGCCGCTGAGCTAGGGATCCGCCCGTAGAAGGTGGAAGAGTAAAGTTGCCGCTGGTCCCAGAGCCCGCGTCTCAAGAATCGCAAGCAGCTCGCGCTTTCTCGACAATTTCCATATTTCTTAGTGGAAAGGAGAGGGGGGAAAAACACCCACAAAACAAAGGCTGAACACACACGACTACCCCGAGGCCGCCAGGAAGCCTCACAGCCCCCGCTCGCGGCCCCGACCCCTCTCGGGCCCTCGGCGCCTTTGAAGCCGCAGGCTCCTGACCTCCCTCCCCTTCCAGCTTTCCCTTTGTCCTGCCGGGCGCCCTCCAGGATTTAGAGGCGCCGGCCAGCCCGGGCGCGCAAGCCCCTCGCCCGGCCCCGCAGCCCCTCCTCTGACCCCGGCGCGAGCGGCTCCTCGGCCTGCTGCTCTTGGCCCATGCGGCCTGGCTCGAAAGCCCGAGCGGCGGTTAGCTGAGTTGTTTGTTGGACCGGGGAAGAGTGTGGATCCCCTGAGGGAAGAGAGCCCAAACCCCTTTGTATGCAGTTTTGAGACAAAGAGAACTCTTTGTGTAGTCCCGTTTATTTA
The DNA here is from genome assembly GCA_004027455.1 of Hydrochoerus hydrochaeris. NCBI lineage: Eukaryota > Metazoa > Chordata > Mammalia > Rodentia > Hydrochaeridae > Hydrochoerus > Hydrochoerus hydrochaeris. The sequence continues at coordinate 31,033 of PVLA01004884.1, forward strand.
CAATGCAAAAGCTGCCCGAATAAATATTAAAAAAGCTTATCAGCTGAACAAATATGTATTCACTTAATACATTATGTTTTCGGTTATAGATTAAATCAGACACAAAATAGTCTGCAAATAAGACGTTGTAGAACCTAGAGCATAAAATATAGCAATTTAAAATGGTATTTATGAAATAGAAAACATCTTAATCGCTTTGTTGTCACGGTGGGTAGGCTAAAGAAACCACCACAAGGCTTTCTGCAAACTTCACAATTAAGGATATAGAGCCCATCCATCTTCCTTATGTTGGAGGTGATACCAAATATTAAAACAATGCATGTTTAGGAAATAAGGAGAAATATGTAGAATGACAATGGGCAAGAACCTTTGGTCACACGTGCATGGTGGTGCTCTTTAAAGCTCTTGCTTGAGTCCAGTCTGAAATTGTCCCCAATTTTACCAGGGAGTGGGCTCTGAGGTGGGTGGGGGTGGAAGAGAAGCCAGGTGAGGATCATTTTTAGGTAGTAGCCCTGAGGGAGATAGAGTGGGGGTGGGCGGGCGAAGGTTGCGAATGGGCTGGAATCTGGGCATGGGTTAAGACTTCTGCCAGGCTGATCCTCCTGAACTGTAGCCGCAGATCCCACATCCTGGGCCGTTTAGCCATGCGGAGACCGGCCCTGGCTGGACAATCTCAGGCAGACACTGAAAGGAGAGATGTCGAGGTCGATTTGGGTGGCTGAGAGAGAACAATTTGTGACTCTCAAAGCCCCCAGTCTTTAGTGGAAGATCCTGGGCGAATCTGATTGGGGGTGGGGTGGGGTGATTGTTCAGTCTCTTCAAGAAGCTCCAGGCTTGGGGACAGCAGGCCAGGCACTGCGGCGTGGCGGCCCAGGTGATGCTGATGACGGTCGTGGGGCGCCCGGAGCAGCCAGGAGCCGGCTCGGGGTCCTGGCACAGTGCTAGCGGGTGGAGGCTAGTCCCATTGGGACCTGGGGGGGGGGATAGATTCAAAAGAATGGACTGAAAAGACGCATGGGGGGATGGGAGAGAAGAGAAAAGAAAGGTTATAAAAAACTCTTTGAGTTACAATCAATAAAATTACTCGCTTAATTAGCATGGTTATTCGGTTAAGCGGAATGCAGTAAAAGCTGGACCTCGGACGGGCGAGGGGAAAAAAAGCGTGAACCCCAGGCCTTTTCCTCCGAGACACCTTTGGGCAGCGGGGGAGGGGAGAGGGTGTGTGTGTGTGTGTGTGTGCGCGCGAGTGTGCGTGATGGGTTCGCAGATTTGGGATTTTATCACCCAGCGGAGCCAGCCTCTTCCACACGCAGCCCTCAGTGTAGAGACCCGCGGGGACGCGAAAGGGAAGCGGTGCACAGCGTGGTCAGGTCACTCCCCGTTCTTCCAGGCCGAGCATAGCCGCGACGGTGCGTGTGCACGCGGGGACCTGGGTGAAGGGCGGCCCCGGTGGCCCAGCGCGCGCGTGTGCGGCAAGGAGACGCACGGAGCGCTTCGGCCCCGGCCCGAGGGGGGGGTGCACGGGAGGGGGGAGCCGAGCCCCCGAGTCAACGAGTGTTTTCTTCTTGCTTCCGCAGACTATGGATGTGCACGGCGGCCGCCGGCTTGGGGCTCGGCCGCCCGCCGAGAAGCCCAGTCCGCCGGCGTGCTGACGAGCACGCCGCCCCTGTCGCCGGTGACCCCGGACACCGCCTCCTCTGCGCCGCCTGCGCGCCGCCTGTGCGCCCAGTTGCCCCCGGGCCCCGGCCACGCTGCTCCCGGGAGGCGGCGGCTGGCCGGGGCCGGAGCCGGGGCCGGGCATGGATGGCCGCGACTTTGCACCGCCGCCGCATCTCCTGTCGGAGCGTGGGAGCCTGGGCCACCGCGGCTCTGCGGCCGCGCGCCTTGCCCCGGCCGGTCCCACCGCGCAGCCTTCCGCGCACTTCCAGCCGGGGAAATACTTCCCGTCGCCGCTGCCCATGGCTTCGCACACAGGTCAGTGCCCATGCTCGGTGGGTGCAGGACGGGAGGCCCACTGTGCAGTGCGGACGTTCGGTGAGGATGTTTCATAGTCGGACCGGCGCCCGCCCCGCAGCTCCCGGGAGCAGTTCTCAAGCTTCGGTTTCATTTCCCAGCCGGCGCGGAGGGGGCTTCGCGCCCTGCCAGCCCGGAAGCCTGGTCTAGTAGTGGTTTACAGAGGCCTTTCCTGGGCGTCTCGGGGGTCTCGGGCAGCCAGCTAAAAATAAAACCTTCCATTTCTAGCCATCTACCCCCACCTATACCAGCAGAACCAAATTGAGAGAACCTCCTTTTTTTTCTTTCTTTCTTTCTTTTTTTTTTTTTTTGCATTCCCCATTCACCTCCTTAGGATGCTCCGGGACTGGGACTAGAAAGTGCTGTCCGCGGGAACCAAACGGCTGTGTGGCTGGGGGAGGGGGCCCGGCGCGCCGAGCGAGGCAGATTAGGGCAGTGTGCGCGGGGCGAGTGCTAATGGGGACTGCTGGTGTAAGACGAGCAAATCCTGTTTCTATATAAAGCCTTGAAGTGTCAGGGCGAGAATGGGTTTGCAGGGGATGCGTTAGCTTTAACAAGTGCCTCTGGCATGTCGCTAAAGCCGGACAAAGCGTGGCCAGAGTGCGGCCAGCAAGCAGCCCGCACCTATGGAGGGCAGCGCTGCGCTGTGCTTTGGATTTCGGTGCATGCGAGTCCCCGGTGAGTGTGCCCCGAGAGGAGACGGCCTGGGGCGGCCAGAGGGTGCCCAGCTTGCGGAGTCCGTGCGTTGTGCACCTTGCAACCCGAAGGCTCTGTCCCTGGCAGAGCCCACCAAGGCCTCACTTGTTTTAGGCAGCCATCCTGGCACTGGGGGAGGTCTGGGAGAAGGGCCATTTCTACACTTCTCTCTTCAGGGTAGCATGAGAGGTTGCGCGTGGGACACACTGGTCACCCCACAGATCGAGTTGATTTTGTTTAGCTTGTTATAAACATCAGAAATGTTTGCAGCTTTTTTTCTGTATATTTGGCAGTAACCGTTGTTGTTACTAGCTTGATGAACTGTGAATACTAATAAAATTCTATCTGCTTTAATGGGGTTACAATTAGTGTGGATTAAAACGGATGGCACAGACTGGGCTAGAAGGGAAAACGTTGGAAGGGAAGGCAGTCAAAAAGAAAGACATACATTTTCTTTAAAAAAAAAAAAATTCAGGATTTCCTGACAACTATGGGGCTACTAGTGTGTTCAGCTCAAGGGCCCTCCAGCTAAGGCAGTTGGTCTTCAGGGCTCCATGCTGGGTCAGCCTCAATCTTCTTTCTTTTCCAGCTGGAGTCTCCAGCCAGACTGCCTTGTTCTCTCCACTACTCTTCCTTCTTTCTTTCTCTTCCTTTCCTTTTCTCCAGATTTATAACTGGAAAGAGAAAAAGTACTTGCCTGAGCATTCGGTGATTTAAAAATATCCCTTCTGCTGTCTCTGAGGTTATTAAGTGTCTCTTTCCACCCCTGCACTGAGATGCTGCCCACCCAGAGCAGGCCCCACTGGGCTGTGAGGGAGGGAGTCATGGTGGCTGCAGGGGAAGGTTCCCCAGCTTCCCCATCAGCCCCTGCTTCTGGCCCCCCTCTGAGGGGCGGGGAGACCCAGCCTTCAGGCAGGGGGGATGGGGAGAGAGCTGTCCTTCTCCAGCATGCAGTGCCCTCTAGCCTGGCAGGTCACAGTGCCACTGAAGGAAGGGTCCCCTGACATCAAGGCTTTCATAGGGGTGCCCAGGTGGCCATCCCACTGGGGAGGCCAGCGCAGGCCGGACTCCGCATCTGTTCAGGTCACTGCTGACTCCCCACCCCATTCACCAGCCCACAGCTGAGCTGGCTCCTGGTCAGCCACCCTTCTACCCTGGTTTCCAGATCTTGGTAACAACTAGTCAGGTGGGAGCATGGTGGGGTGGCCTGGACCTTTGTCTTGCTCATTCTAAGTTTGACCACGTGGTTCTTGGAGCGCAGCAGACCTCAGAGGAGTGTGAGGAATTGCGCTGGGCTCTGGACTGGCCTGTGTCCTTCCTCCCTATTACTTGACTGCATGCCCTCCCCACTACTCACATGTACTGGGGCTCCAGCAGATGCTGGAGGTCCCCCAAACTCCCTCTTTTGGGGCTGGAGGGCCATTTGTGCCCTGCTTCTAGAGGCCCAATTCTTTTCCTCCCCTGGGGACTGGAGGGGTCTATTGTGCTTAGAGATGTCTGATGTGACTGTGATAGGGAGCCTTCATGGCATTCAGGGCAGGCAGCTGCAGCTGGAAGCCTTTTACAACTGCGGAGAACCAGGATATCATAGTAGTTTTTAAGATTTCACTACCTGTATTTTTTAAAAGGAGTTATACCCTGGGTCCCATTGCCTTAGTCTGTGTCTACATAGGATGTAATTTAGACAGAAATAGGTGTAATGAAATTAAATAATTTTTGTGCCTCATGTGTGGATTTACAAATGGCCAGTTTGGACTTCCTTCCCATTTCCATGGATGCCCTGGGTTGCAGGCCAGCGTTGCAGAAGCCCAGCGGCCAGTCCAAGACAATTGCTGCAGTTTCTTCCCAGTGTTGGGCTCTCACTGGAGCCAAGGACCCCAGCGAGGCACTGGTTTTTCAGGAGCTGCCTTTCCTGGCCACTCGCCCTGTCTGCGTGGTCTGGCAGCACAGCCCAGGCTAGGCTGAGGGTCTCCCCACCAGCTGCCCTCCATTCCCACCCAGCATTTGCACAGCATTGGCCTTTGGGGGATGAGGGTAAGGCTCAAAGGGCTACGGGCTTCAGGGCTTCTCCTCCCATTGTTTTTCCAAAATGAAAGTGCCTTATGTTTGGCTGTAGGATTTTATGGTAAAGTGTTGTTCCAGTAACCTTGTCACCAAAAGGTGCAGTTAAAATATTTGGAACTATTATTTTTAGTGCAGTGTTAGATTTGGTCTCTAATACAGATGGTCCGGAGGCAAAATTGTGAAATTGGAGGGTGGGGGGCAAAAAAGAAAAGACAATCTACAAGAACTAGCCCAGATTTCCCATCAGTGCTACTGCCTGGAGCAATTGAGGATCTTGCCAGAGCAAGGAAGAGCCTTAAACAGGAGGCATGGGTGGCCTGGGGGGAGCCCAGAGTCCCGTGCATGTCCGGCCCCTCCCCTTTCTGGCTGGGTCAGCTTTGGTCCTGTCCTCCTCTGAATGTCCCCCCTCAGGGCAGGGGCTCCACCAAGGGGCTATTTCATGGCTTAGTTTGAATAATCTGCATCCCTCCCCTTGTCTTTGGGCTCTGAATTGTCCCTCCTGGGTAGCTAGGTGCCCTGGGCTGGAGTTGTTGTGGGACCCAAGCCCCTCCTAGCAGGGAATTGCAAACTTCCTTCCTGCTGCAAGTACTCAGGTAGCCATTCCGAGGAAATAAATAAAATAACCCCAAAATCCCGTCCAGCTCCAGAATACAGAAAAAAAGAATTTCCTGGTGTGAAAAGACCCCATCCAGTTTCCCCTTCCCTCATCACGTGGGGGTTTTTTGTAAAGAAAAAAATAATTTTCGTAAATACCTCATTAACTCCATGACAGGATGGAGTGTCTCTGCAGCATTTACTAACATTAAGTAGGTGTGAAAAGAGTTACTTTCTGAAGACTCTACCCATCCTGTTCCCTAAGTGACAGAGCTAGACATCAAAGCTGCCGCCCGTGCCCAGCGGAGCTGCGGGAATCCGGGAATCTGGCGGCCGGGCTCGGGGACTGGGCCGGCTGTGGCCACACCCGCCCCACCAAAGCTGTTTGTGGAATGTGGGTTTTTTTTCTCCTCTGTGGGGCTTGTGCTGCCACGGTGTCCTTTAAGGAGACACCGAGTTTTCTATAGGAATATGCAGGTCACGTGAGCAATAGGCAAATTAGTGATCCAGGCGGGGAGCAGCGTCACACAGCGCATCTCCCCTGGAAAACACACGCACCCCCAAGCACTCCCTGGTTATTCTTAGAAATCTCCCTCTTCTCTCGCTAGACAGGGTTCAACAGCCGCATAGACAGGACAGAACGCATAGGGGGTTGTTAGAATAACATGGATGAGGCTAAAAATACCCCTCAGAAACACACATAAAAAAGCCAAATCCAACAACAGAACGAGCTAAAAATATTTCAGGCTTTGGCAAAGAGCACAGAGTTAAATAAATTATACAAGAGCCATTCATGGGAGCAAGTTGACTTTCTCTCTTACGGGAACTTGGTTCAAGCTAATAAAAATAATAATTTACTGGCCACTGAGCTTTGCATGAGTTTAAATTTAATTGGTGGGGCTTCTGGCGTTTGTCACTTCTTGGCGATTAGCAGCTTTGCCCTGGCCTGGGAAGGGTTGGGGAGGGGTGTGGAGGCCAGGGTCCTCAAGAAGCAGGGTCTCCAGGAGGCCAGAGGAGCAGGCTGGGGGTCTGGAAAGACAGAGCTGGAATGAGCAAGGCACGGCTATTTTAATTTGATAAATGATCATACACCTTTAAGAGTGTGTTTTAACAATCAAGATACACTCCAGCAAGTTGATAGGATGTTCGCTGTCAACTTACATATGTCATCAGAGCGGGCTGTGAGCATAAGTAATGTGCATGCAAGTGCTTGGTATGCTTGCAGCCTCCTCTCCTGGAGGCCAAGGTGAGCGAGCAGGTAGCACCTGGTCCTTTCCTTCTTGGTGTCTGAAGACCATAGCCAGAGGAGGATGGAGTGAGGGGCACTGAATGCTCCTTTCAACTTGGCAGATTTGGTCTGGGTCCCTCATTCTGGAGCTCCTCAGCATCCACACTAAAATAAATGCACCAGGGCTCCTTGCTTAGAGAAACACACTTGTGGCGATCTGAGGGAGGCAGCAGATGTTGAAATGAAACCATTTCCCAGGAATCCTAAACCTCCACTCTGAGACTGAGGTCAGGATAGGCCCCTTTGCTCTGTGCTCTTCCTTGGCTGTTCCCTAACTAAACACTGCCCAAATCCTGGCTAGTTCTCCTAACTCCCCAAGGACTACGTTTCCCAGAATGCATTGGTCTAGCTCCAGGGTCCTGCCTGGGACTTTGTATGTCCCTGCTCTGGGAATTCCCAGGCACAAATAGAGTTCAGCCAGTGCTACTGGGAATAAGTGCTTTCTGGGCCAGCGTGGCAGGAGCTGTGGTCCTCACCCTAGCACCCCATTGCCCTTTCTCCTTGGAGGCCTCCTTCCGCCTGGCTTCCTTCCTATCATAAATATCTGAGTATAGACCCCTGAAAAAAAAATGCAGCTGCCCCTCTGCCCTGCCCCCTCCACCCTGTGTGTGAATGTCAGGCCAGAGTCCCATGGAAGACTGTCACCAGGGCCCTAAGCTCAGCCTGTGGCACATGCCTTCCTTTGGAAAACCCTTCTTGAATGGCTCAATACCTAGGGAGTCCCAGTTTGGGATGACGACCCCCACCTTGCCCTCCTTACATCCCCAACTCACAGCAGCCTTTAGCAGCGTCCAGATTTCCAAAGAGGAGCCACCCCCAGGCTCCTGTAGAGAAAGGCTGGCTGTCCTCACCTTCTCTGGGGAGGTTCTCAAACTCTCAGGGGGCACCTCCTGGAGGGGAGGTGGCCTGCCCCAGGCAGGCACTCCTTGAAAAGGCTCCAGAAAGTCTCCTTGGGTGTGTGTGTGCCTCTGGTTGCTTTGCAGATATTCCGTGAATGGGCTTTAGGATGCAAAGCACATGCCCTGTCTGTATTGCAAATTGGTCGCTTGTTCTGCCCAATGTATACCCCCTCACTTGCAGGGAGCAGTTCCCCTGGGGTTCCCCTGGCCCCATTAACCCCTGGGGCCTCATTTTTCCCCCTGCCACAGACAAGGTGTAACAAACAAAAACCAAAATCACAACCAACAGGCACTATCTAGAGAATGGCCTGAGAGGCCAGTGGTGCTGAGGAGGGCCTCCAGCTTGGGACGGAGCTCCGCTTTGGCTCTGACGCCCTGCCTGCTGACGTTTTTATGGGATAATATACCGTTTAGATCATGCGGGCCTATTTGTCAGTGGGCTGCCCCTGTTTGCTGTAATACATGGTATCGCTGCCTCCTGTGGCCTGGTGAACAGCTGCCACCACAGGTTCTGGGGACTGGTAGGTGCCGGGCAGGGGATACCCAGGCCCTGGTTACAAAGTCTGTGCTGGGTTTGCAGCAGGCTTCAGGCCTGGCAGGCTGGCATCAGCTGGTTGTTGCTGCAGCTGTCCTGTGATCAGGTTCCAGATTGGTCCAGCCAGAGCGTGTTTCCTTCACGCTGACCTGAGGGGAGGAACAGGTGGGTTTGGCTCCTGCCTCCTCCTCCCTTCCTCTCCTTTCCCCTTCCTAAACAAAGAGACCTGTGTGTTGGACACAAAGACTTTGGGGCTGGCTGGGGTGCTCCCTTCTTCTGTTGGTGGAAGACCCACTGTGTGCCAGGGACCAGAAGGGTGAAGTAGTTTTTTTCCCCTACCTTGGCACAAGGACTTAGTTCACCAGGCAAAAATTCCAGAAATGTGGGAGGGTAGTGAGAATGGTGTGTCTGATTGGGACTTCTGAGCAGTGGTCTGGGGTCCCTGAGACAGAGGGTGTTAAGGGGGAGTGCTTTTGGTGGGCATGTACCCTGCCCCCCCCATCCTTAACCATATTAGATAAAAAGTACAGCCGCCCACTGTTGCTTTCATGGACAAATCCTAATCGCAGGACATCTGTGCAGCAGCCAGTGGACACCAGCCTGCTGCTTCCCGCTGGCTCCCTTTCCCTTACCATCCTGTCCTTGAGTGGTGTGTAAGGGCTTTCTTTCCCCGTCCTTCTGGGAGGTATCGGGGAGCCTCCACCCCAGAGCCAGGCTAGCAGGGCCCTCAGGACCAGCATGCTGAGCAGCTGTGCAGTGAGTGAATGGATTCAAGGAGGATGTGGTCTGGCTCAGTTGAACAGGTTGGGCACAGCTCAACGGGGAGCCTGCAGAACCCAAGCCCAGGGTGGAGGCACCGTGGTAGGCTTGGGGAAGGGGCTGCACTGCTAGGGGTGTATCCCTCAGGGGCTGCAGGGGTTTCCTGGTCCTGCAAGATGGCCAAGTTGTGTCTCCTTCACAAGGCCTGTGCCGTGGATCTTGAGATAAATGTCCCCCCGCCATCCCAGCCACCATGGCCCTTGGTGCAGTCTCCAGTGGACTGGCTAGTAGCCCACCCACTACTAGCTTACACCTGCCTTTCTGCAAGCCCACATTCATGCTTCTGCTGTCCCTCTCCCACTGGCCCGCAGTGGCCTTTGGGGAACTGCATTCCAGCAGCTTTGGCAGAGCCAGCCTTCCCCATGAAGGGACACTGCCTGTTCCTTCAGCACGTCCTTCTTGCCTGCTCTGTCCTTTGGCTCCTGGAGCCTGCTGGGGGAACCAGGCCTCAGGTCTCTGGTGACCCGCTCTCCAGTGCACAGCCCCTCAGTCCCCCATTATTCCCCTCTGCGTGTGTATGCTAGAGATCATACACCTCCCACCCCCATCTCCTGAACCTGGCCAGGCCTTTCCTGAGCTCCTGCTTTGCATGAAGGTGTTCTTAGGTCCAGTTCATCTGGACACTCTGAGCCAGCCTGTCCTGCTCTTGTCAGCTCACTGCCTTGTCCTTATGCCCACCCCTGCCCAGCCATTGGCTATGACTGTGCTTATTCTGCCCTACAGGATTCTCAACCCCTGTCCCCAGGTAGCTCTGTGGTAGCTGCTGTCACTGGTCGACTCCTCACACCCCCTGCCCAGAGGGTTCCCATTGTCAGTTGCCGTGTACCCTACCACCTGGGGCTGCCCGCTCCTGTCACTTCACCCGGGCTGCACCCAAGCTTCTGACCTTCAGGGCGCCCAGGGTTCTGATATCCCTGATGACCCTTTCACTGCCCAGAGGAGATTCTGATGTGTGTCCAGGCTTCCTGAGCCCAAACATGCCCCTCAACTCACTGTCCATGGGGCCCCCTCCCTCATCCCCTGAATCTCATGTCCAGCTGAGCTTTCCAGCCCACATCCCTTTCCCTCCTTAGTCCCAAGGCTGTCCGTCGTAGCAGCCCCTGACCAGCGTGCTCAGGCCAGTGCCCTTGACCTACATGGGGCCACCTTTCTGAGCGTCAGCAGGCTCCCGAGTCTGGAGTGTCTCCTGACCCTTTGTACTCCCAGGTCTGGGTTCCGCCACCACTGGCCTCCCTGTCCCCAGGCTGCCAAAGACTGTACAGTGGGGCACATGGGTGTGAGAGAGCCTTGCTTGGTTTTTCCCTTCTTGGAAAAGAGAGAAGATAAACCAATCAATCAGGGAACTAGGTTTCAGAGAAGCAGCTTCTACCAGGGTCTCAGTTGGCCCCAGACCCTGGTCCCTTCATTAAAGGCCAAGGTGCCTGCCCTGGACCCTGAGGAGCACCTCCAATTGTCTGCAAAAGTCTTGAGGCTGCCTGATTGGCACTTTCAAACGCACCAGTCAAGCAGGTTGGCAGACTGAGCTGTCGCCTCTTTACTAGTGTCCTGTGGTAGCTGAGATGTGGGGGTGTCCCTTCTGGAGAGGCTGCCCTATCCTGCTGCTATGAAGGAAGGATGAGGGGGCAGGGCTGATGGTGGGGTCAGTTCCTGTCTCATGCTAGGACTCTCTGACCATCCCTGAGTTCTGCCTGGCGGGGGACACACATATATTTGGAAGCAAAAGCCAGTGTCTGTTTGGAGTCACAGGGTGCAAGGAGCAGGTGAGGGTGGACTTGGAGGTTACCCTTTTCCCAAGGTGGCAGTATGTGGCTGCATAAGGCAGGGGTGGGTACATACACGTCAGGAAGGAAGAGGGAGCATGTGTGCACCTGCAGTCATCATCCAGCAAGGGGACAGTCAGGACCCTGGAGAGGAGGGGTGGTAAGCAGGGGCTGTGAACCTCTTTCCTGCCCCCACCATGTCTATGCACAGGCTGCTGCTAGAGCTGAGTCACAGTCTCCTGCCTCTGAGATGGGTACAGCTGTCCCCCACGGGAAAGTTCTCTGCCACTTAGGGCATAGTCCTGGCTTGGGTGTCCTCCCCTTGTGGGCTTGAACGGCTTCCCTGTCACCTGAGAGCTGGTCCCAGGAGCCCCCAGAGTTAACCAGACCCCCCACTAGCAGCTTGGAACCCCTAGGCCCTACAAGCCCAAAGGCCTGTGGGTGGTGGGACAGGCCAAAGACTGAGAGCCCCCTTGGCCAGCCCCTCCTTGGAGTCCAGCTCGAACTCTGCAACCCTGAGGCCACAGTCTAGCCTCACAGCTAAGACCCTCGGGGCCTTGGCTTCAGTACCCTGCTCAAGTCCAGCACCTGTCACTACGCTCACCCTCAGTGTGTCATGGCAGGTGTGATGCTCCTGGAGGAGGTCCTGGACTCTGGGCCTGAGCAGGGCTGTTCTACCGGCCCTGGGGCCCCAGGCAGTGCCGTGAGGAACCCTTGGACCACTAGATGGAGTGCAGGGCGTGGAGGGGCCCTTCATGGGCCACATGGTCTGCTGTGCCCTGGATCTATAGGGACCTTCCTTCTGCTTCCCCTACAGCAACAAAAACAAGTGAGACACCAACAGGCCACCTGGGCCAGGAAGCTGGGACCCTGCTCATCTTCTCTTCCACACTAGCTCTCAGGATGGCTGTCCCAGGCCCCTTCCCTCTACCCCTGTGGCCCAGACAGGCAGGAATGGAGCCAGACCTATGTGTAGTAGCTGGGATGGAGAACCAGGACTCTGACACCTCTGGCCTGTGAGGGGGTCCTGGAGTGCATGGACCTCCTTGTCCTGTCTGGAGAGAAAAGCAGCTGGATTCCACCACTGCCCCTCTGCTCTGTCTAACCAGTTCCCCAGGCACCATGGTCACTACAGGCCAGCAGGTCACTGTGTGGGCAGCTTGCCTAGAAACCAGTCCCTTTTCTGAGACATTTTGCATCCCTTTGGGTATCCTAAAAATAAACCTTTAATTTGCTTTAAATTAATGTTAAAATTAAATCTGAATTAACTTGTACTGCATCTTTAGGCTAACTCTGAAAAAACCCTTAATGTATGTGAATACAGATAAAAATCAAAGAAAATGAGGCAGCTGCCCCAAGGCCATCCTCATCTTTCATGACAGGGTTCACAGATGGTGGTAAATATTTAGTAAAAACCCAAATTACCGAGTCCACAATCCCTAAGATGGAGAGGGCCAGAAAATGTTTAGAAGGCAGGCACAGGTGTGACGGCCACACATGCCCTGTACAACCAGGGATTGCTTTTCCATCGTGGGCCCTTAGGACCTGTTAGCTGGGCACCACCTGGGGAGGCGTCCCCTGAGTCTGCACTTGAAGTTTTTCTGCAGATGCAGGTCTGTCCCCTGTGTTGCTGACTCCCTCCTGGGCTTCCTTCATCTCCCTAGAGAGTCCGTGTCTGTTCTGGACACCGCCCCCCACCACTGTCTGGTCTCTGGGAATTAGGTTAGCTATTGCCACACATCAGACTATCCCCAAATTCAGCAACTGCAAACAGCAGATGTTTGTTAGCTCACCATTGTATGTGCCATGAGTCGGGGGCACAGTGTTAGATGGGCTGTGAGCATCTCAAAGTGCCATTGTGGGGTCTCCCTTCCAAGCTTGCCCTCTGGCTGTCTGCAGCCTCTGGTCCATGCCAGCTGCTGGTTGGAGATGGCACCTTCCCATCGGGTAGCGCTTGGTGTGGCAGCAAGCTTTGCTTAGCCCAAACAAGTGGAGCCCTCGGTCTTTCTGCAGTAGCCTTGCCTCACGGTGGTGCTCCTTTGCTTTCCCATGTTCTGTTCTTAGAAGCAAGTCTGGGGCCTGTGCGTACTCAAAGGAGAAGATGAGGGGTCAGGGGTCAGGGATGTAGCTCAGCAGCACAGCGTCTGCCTGGCAAGCATGAGGTTGTGAGTTTGAGTCGCAGTACCCCACCCCCCAAAAAAGGAAAAGGTGACATAAAGCAGTGAGTGGCGGGGGCGGGGGTCATTGGAGGCCATTCCACTCCTCTCATGGCCCTAACTCCCCAGGGTGGATGTCCAAGGTCCTCCTGACTCTACATGTCCCTCCTACACCTTCTTCATCCTTCCCTCCCAAGTCCAACTGGCACTGTGGGCCTCCACACTGCTGTCTACTGCAGACCCTGTGCCATCTGACTCAGGGTCAGCCTGCTCCTGGTTGGGCTGCCAGCAAGTGGAGTGAGCTGGCCCCATAGTACCCCAGAGGTCTGTTGAGAGCCAGGGTCACAGGTCAGTGTACTTAGCTGCCTGTGTGTCCTCAGATTCCAGGCTGGACTGGGTGAGGGTGGGTGACCCTGGCACAGGGCATTCAACCCAGCTAATGAATGAGCTGGGGTCAGATTTCATTCTCTGGCCACTACCCAGGGCCTGCTCTGTGGCTTGGACAATGGGGGTTTGTGCCCTCCAGTCTGGGGCAGAGCTTTCTGCAGCTGTTTCTACGCCAGCTGCCTACCCTAGCCGAGTCAGTGGGTGCCTGGGCCCACCCTAGTGCTCTCCCAGCCCTCCTTGGGCTAGTCCAGGCTCTGGGACTGACGCTAGGCAGCTCCACTTCCCTGGGGCAGCAAGCTGAACCAGAGGTCCTCAGAGTCATGAGCATTTGGGTATCAGTCATGGTTTTCTAGGCCCTTCAAAAGTGGGGGACTCCTCTTAGAACTTCCAGCCCTGGCAGCTCTGGTCTCTCCCCATGATCAGCCTGTGCCCACTCCCCACAAGGCCAGGGAGCAGTTGCTACCATCAGGCACTTGCCACTCCACTTGAGGAGCAGGTCCTGCCTGGATGGCACAGGCTCAGTGAGGTCATTTGCTTACCTAGTGGTCAGGACACCTGGACTGATGAGGGGGCTCCTCTTGCACTGTCCCAGACTATTGTGGCCCCTGGTTACCCAGCCCACAGTGGTGGGTTGAGGGGAGGCCAGATAGCTGGGGCCTGGCGGCATCGCTTGCCTTCCTGCTGGGTCTTCTCTCTCTAGGTCTCCTGCTGGGGTCTAGGCTGTCCTCCTTAGCTGGCTGGCTGTGGCCAGTCCTGCATGCCCTCCTCCCTCCTTCCTGGGGGCCCCGCTCAGTGGGAGTAGCTTCCCTGTCCCAGGAACTGTCTTCATCCTGCCCCCAAAGCATATTTCTACCTCAGGACTTGGGGGTGTTCCTTGTATTCTGTTCTGTTCCAGCATTGTTCTTGGAGACAGAAGCCTCCTGGCCCTGTTCTCAGAGTTTGCAGCAGCTCTGACCTCTAGTATCGGAGAGCATCCCAGAACCAAAAAGCAGGGCGCCTGGGGAGGGACCCCTTTGCTTGGGTTGGAAAGATTGAAGTCACTATGCTCAGCCTCAACTTTGCTATGTGGCCTCAGCTGCCCCAGCCCCTGTGCCTCTGTGTCCCCACATGGAAGTTATGAAGGACACCCCAGGGCATCTGGGAGGAGTGTGTACTTGGATCATTCCAGGGGCCAAGCGGTCCCCACCTCTGCCTGGCTCCCCAGCACGGTGATGCAACGTTGCTGAGAAATAAGCAGCGTTTCACACTAATTGGATCCTGTGTTCTCCCACTTGCCTTGTCCCTGCCCACCAGGCCCCTGCAAAGTGTTCAGCTCCTCATGCTCCCTCTCACGCGTGCCCTGTGCACTCTCAAGGGTACTGTGTCCTCCCCACCATACTGCCCTATATCCGGGAGCCCAGATGTGAATTCACATGAGCTGGGAGGCTGTCCCTGAGGGAGGCAGCCTACTCTGTCATGAGCTTTCCCCGCTGTTCATGTAGGAACTGGCATCCCCACTCCCCAAATTATCCTGGGCCCCAGGACTGGCACCAAAGAGTGGCAGGGGACAGGTGCCTGTTCTGCCCTTGGGCCCGCATCTGAGTGCTGAGTGGATGGTCTCTTGGTGGTGAGGAATTCCAGGGAGGAAGGCCCCCATTGAGAAGGGACCAAGCTGGGCTGGCTGTGACTGGAGTGGGACACCATGCCTATCCCCAAAGGGGCAACCCTGGAGTGTGAGCCTCAGAGTGCCTAAAGCCAGCTGTACCTGAAGCTTAGGAAGCAAGGACAAAAGGCTGTAATGACAGCAGGCCTTGGAAGTGCCCCTCACCCCTGCAGTGCTCTGACCGCTCCGGGGTGCTGCAGGGTGAGCCATCCCATTCGGGAAGTCAGGCCATTGGTGCCTGGACCTTTATGGGGAGCAGGAACTGGTCTGAGTCTTTGCAGTGGTCAACAGAGCTCTCCCAGCCCCATATGGCAGCTGACTCCACCACCAGAAGTGACGACCACCGTGTATGTGACTGCCTGCCCCCACCCTTCCTGCTTAGGCCGCAGACACAGGCCAGTGTTTACCCTGCCTGGGCGCAGGGTGCCATGTGGGCCTGGGAGCTGCTGGGTCATCCAAGGGGCCTCAGATCCCTGGGCCTGCTTATGCTCTCAGCCTGTGGCTTCACTTGGGGACACTTAGGTATCATCTGAGAGACACAGCTGACCTTTTTCCACCTCTGATGGACCTGGTGTTCCCTGCCTGGAGTTGCCAGCCTTGGCCAGACACAGGGTCCTGCACATACTTGCTACAACCTGGCCACAAGCGGGCAATCATGGTCAGTCCAGCTCTGAGTGTCTGGAGATGCTGCCCATACCTTTGGGCTGAGATGGAGTCACTGCTCGGGGAACAGTGGGCACCATGTGGGTGACCTCTGGAGGGTGGGGTGGCTGAAGAGGTGCTGTGTGCCCTGGGCCTGAGGCCCCTGATTACCACAGAGCCTTCCTGGATGCTCAGGCACCAGGGGACTAGCCCATGACTACTCAGCCCATGAGCCTCCTACCTCCAAGGGTGGCCCACTCTTAGGTACCCCTGGCCTGCACCTGTTTCCCACCTTGCCTCTGTGGACCTGAGAAGAGTCATGAGTCACACACTGAGCAGAAGCTGTGACCGGTGGGTAGGGAAGGCCTGCCCAGTGCTGCCTATGTTAGACCAGAGCCACCAGCCCCGCCTATCTATGGGGTCGCCCTGCCGGGCGGTGGCTTATATATATGTATGTAAGTGTGTGTGTGTGTGTGTGTGTGTGTGTGTGTGTGTGTGTATTCATAGGTGTGTTTGTGGGTGTGTGCTGTGTGTACATGCATGTTGGAGTGCATGTGCTCTGTGCATTCCCACATGTTTCTGACTGTGTGTGTGAGACCCAATGTCATTACTGCCACCGGCGCCCTGGCTTATTTCAGGCCAGTGGAAAGGGCAGAAGCATGTGCTCTGGAGGAAATGCTCCCACAGGAAGCAGCGGATCCCATGTCTTTTCCTGCCCAGCTCACTGTCCTGTGTGGCTTGGGGAAGACCTGGCCACTTGCCTACCTGGAGCAGGAGTAGGGACACTGGGAACATGTGAAGGGGGTTAAAGGGGAGCGGCCCCCACCCTTGCCTGCATGCCCTTGGGACACTGTGAGTCACTCCGGGAGGAAGGGAGTCTAGGGCCAACCCCGCGTGGCCACCCCGCCCTTCTGCCTTAGCCAAAAGGCTAAATTTACCCTTTTAATAAGAACCAGACTTATATCTGATTTTCCTTTTCTTTTATTAGTTCTGGGCTGTTGGTGGTTGGGCCTGTCCCCTGTCATCGGTGTCTCCCAGCCATCTCGGGGATTGCTGGGGCGAGTGGCTCAGCCACCAGAGCTTTCCTATTGTGGTGTTTAAGGGGCGTCCTTGGGGCTGGCAGGGACCTCAGGAAGGTTCCTCAGGCTGACTGAGGGGCTTCCCGGGGGTGATGTGCTCATTCCAGGCCCAGCCTGTGTCCCAGGGATGGGCTGAGCCCTCCGCCTACTGCTTTGCATTCTTGGCCTTCCCTCTGGTCCCCACCACCCCCCAGGCTGTGGTTCTAGGCCCTGGCTGCCTCCTCTTTCTTCCTGTGTTCCTCTCTCCCTGGACCTGTGTCTGCCACTTCCTCTGAGACCAGTGTGGAGCTGCAGATGGGGCCTGGGGTGACATGGTGACCCCCTGGGGTTGTGCTGACCATGGGGTTGGTTTAGAGCAGCCCCAAGTGGAGTGAATGAGCCATGCACCCTGACACCTGAGGCAGCCAGCTCAGATGGGTAGGAACTGCCCCAGATCTGGACAGTTCCTAGGCCTGGCAAAGGGTAGCCAGCCTTAAGGGGCATCTGAGGTTGGAAAGGAGGGCTCCATACTGCTTCTTTCTGCATGGCAGAGGAGATAAGCCTGGCCTTATGGCTGCCCTCCAGGATCCATGACTGCTGAGTAGACCTTAGAGCTGCGGCCTGGTGCAGACTGAAGTGAGGGGTGAGTTCTGCCACTGGCAGGCTGGCTGTGTCCCCACTGGGGTGGGGAAGGTGTGGGCAGACTAGGACAGGAGCTTTGCCTGCGTCTGATGGAGATCTGAGCACTGGGAAGTGGCTCCTTGGAGCACCAGGCCAGCCTGTGTCCTCTTGTCCCTGAATATGGAGTCTGGCTATCTACCTGTAGCCATGTTGTGTACACCATAGCCATAGACACACACCCAGAGACATAGGCACACACAGAGTCACACTCCGTAAGTGCTCATGGGCAGGTCCCCTTGCTCTGCCCACATCTCCAGTACACACTTGCCCTGTGGCTGGTGCTAAGGCCCTCATGGGTACAGGGTCAGTAGAGCATTGCTGGTTGCACCTAGAAATCAGACCACGTACACTGGGAGAGGCACAGGGTCACTCCACAGCCCCTGCCCCAGTGCATCCGGTTTCCCAGTGGACCTGGGTCCTCTTCCCTGAATCGTCCGCTTCCTCCTGGGCAGCCAGATGGGCAGATGCCATCCCTGTCTCCCAGCCACCTGGACAGAGCCTTTTCCCCAGACACCCACAGGATCTTCCTAGGAAACCCAGGGTGGAAGTTCTCTGTCCTCTCTGTTTCCTGGAATGAGAGGAATGCGGGCGGGGCAGAGGCACCCTTCCTCCTCCTCTCCCCTGCTCCCTCTGGGGTGTGGCTTTGCATGGGAGGAGTGCTTTGGCTCCCCCAGCCACACTGCCCATCAAGGCAGTCCCAGCCTCTTGGTGTCCTCTGTGGAGACCAAGGGACAGCTGCCTGGTGCCGGGTGTCCCTAGCATCTGGGCAGCCCTGTGGGGGGACCGGGGGAGGCACAGCCGGAAGCCCATGCTCAGGGAAGAGGGGAGCCCAGTGGATGTGAGCAGGAGGGTGGGAGCTGGCGCGGGTGGTGGTTGCAGCCGCCAGACGCAGAGCCAGGGAGGTCCATGCCAGCAGCCCGTCAGCTGGGCTTCCGGAAGCAGCAGGAGCGCTGAGAGCCTGGGAAGGGACTTGCTTCTCAGGAGCCGCCGCCATCTCAGTGAGCCACAGTTGTTTGTTTTTTTTTTCTAACAACCCATTTCACAGTTTCCAGAAAAGAAGGACATTATCTCAGTGGCTCCCTTAACTCAAAACAAATGCTTGTCCCCTGGAGCTCTAGTCCTTCCTATTCTGCACAGCTCAGGCTGCTGAGGGTGGAGCTGGGACAGCCAGGCAGAGAGCCAGCTGGGTGGGCAGCTCAGCCAGGCCCAGCCTCTGAGGTGCCTGGTCCATGGGGACTCCTAGAATGGAGCATGCTCAGCACCTTTGGTCCACCCTATTTCCGTTGCCACCTTAGCCATGACAGGTGGGCAAGAGAAAGGCTGAACCATCGCAGGACTCTGCATGGTGGACACCACTGGCAGGACGTGCTCCACATGGGACTGGGGTGAGGACTGGGTTCCCTACTCGGAAGTCCTCAACGTGCCTTGTCTTGGGGTCAGCAGACCCACTTTATTTGGCACACAGAGCAACATCAGTGGTACCCTGATCCTCCTGTAGCTGGCAGCCCGGGTTCAGGTGCCCTGTCTCCCCAAGCAGGTCGGCTGGCTGGTTTTGGGGCATGGGGAAAGCCTACCTACCTCCCAGGGACCCGAGGGCCATGCCTGAGGCGCCAGGCAGCCTGAGGCCTGTCAGCCAATCTTCCTGGCATGCTGGCTTCCAGAGAGGTTTTCTCAGCCAGCCTGGTGCATATGGCCAGGCCTCCATGGTGTCCTGGGCAGCACCTAGGTAGCCCTGGAACTAGGACCACAGCTGGGCAATGGGGCAACCAGAGGAAGTAGATGTGCAGCGTGGCCTTGCCTGTCCTGGTGACCAGTGACACTCACAGCTTCCAAATATCTTTCCGGGGAAAATGCCCAGTGCGTTTTGTGGCTCTTGTGACAAGGGAGGGGGAATGGCAGTGGCCCAGATGGGCTTTGTAGTAGGGCTGAGCCACCTTGACCACAGAAGAGCTAGCTGGGCAGCCTTGGAACCAACAGACTCATTTCACTTGGCACATGAAGCAATGCCAGTTGTACCCCATTCCTTCCATGTAGGACCTAGGGTTTGGGGTGCCGTGTTGTGGCCCCATAAATCCACCATCAGGGTAGGTGCCATTGCAGTCGATGCCAGGACCCAGGTGCCTGGCCAGAGCAGGCCCAGGTCAAGGGCCCCTCTGGCATTCTTCACTGTCCCCTCCAGGGCTGCTAACTGTAGCACCCAGTAGAAAAGGCCTTCAGGAAGGAGCCTCAGCTCACTTCCCGGCTGGACTTGGCCCATGGCTGTGGTGCTGGCTGGGGCCCAGGCTACACCGGGATCCCAGGCAGCCACTGTGCTGACTCTGTCTGGAGTTGACTACTGGTCAGCAGCCGGGGGCTAGGAGGTGGCAGCCAGGTCTGCCCACATCTCTGTTGGCTGGGCCCTGTGCTGTTACCAAGTCCTCAGAGGTGGGAGGGGACAGAAGTGCAGATGCTCTGTCCTGGGCTTTCCTAAGCTGCTCAGGAACCAGGTGGGCTGGAGAAGACCTCAAGGAGCCCGTACTTCCCACCCCCAACCCTAGAACTTGCTGCCCACCTAGCAGGGCCTGCAGGTGCTGCTGCAGGTGTCCAGCCAGAGCCAAGATGGTGGGGGTCAGAGTGGGGTTCCCCAGCCCATGCTGGTGGGGAGGGGTACAAGGCACAGTGTGCCTACACAGGCCATCCTAGTGTGGCCTGCTGATTGGGGAGTGAGCCTTGTGGCATTTGCCATCGTGGGCCGGACTTCCAGGAGGAATGGGCAGCAGAGATGTCAGGGTTCTCAGTCCTGAGGTGGCCCTGCTGGAATTGGGAAGAATGTTTGGTCTTCAGTGACTCTGGAGAAGGGGCGTGTGGGTGTGGTGATGACTGCAGGCGGGTGGGATCTGTCGCTTGCTTTCCTGTGCTTTATTGCTTGCACTCACCTTAGTGATGATAGAGATGTGGTGTCCTTGTGTCAGGGACACAGAGCTCCAGCTCTTGTTTTCAGCATGAAGGGAAGGAATGAGTGAAGACAGCCCCCCAGGTGGACAGCCTAGCTAGGCACAGGAGGGACACTGGGGCCACAGCCAGCTGCTGAACAAGCTGCCAGGTCAAAGGGTAGGGGCCTGGAGGACCATTCAGTTTCATCCCCTTTGTTTCTCAAGGCTCTGAGAAACCCACTAAAGAATCAGCCAAAGGACAGGCAGTGTGGGGGGGAGGAAGGCCACAGGCCGGAGCCACAGCCAGAGAGCAGCCCATCATTGTGTTTCCTGCACGGGGAGCCAGGCTTGGCGGGCTAGAGGGCTGAAGTGCTGGGATGGGTCTCCTGTCATGATGGCCTGAGACTCCACTGTAGACTCTGGCTTGGGGTCCACCTTTGGGGGGACCTGGGGGTTTGACTGGCCAAGATTTCTTGCTGCTCTCACAGAGAGCATTCATATGGAATTCTGTGGGGGGCCTCAGCTTCCCTGGGACACAGGCTCTGTGGGATGCTGAACTATGGGTTCTGCTGCCCCTCCTGCCTCCTGTGTGGGAGAGCTCAAGGTGCAGGGTTCCCAGGCTGAGATCCTGGAGAAAGTTTTTTCCAGACCTGACTTTTGGACTCAGTTGCTTCCCACTGTCCTGGGGAGGAAGGAGTGGGTGGGGCTTCCCTGGGAGGCTGGGGGGAGGGGAGGCCTGGGGGACTTGGGGCAGGCCAGGGTGGGGCAGAAAGCTTGCAGCTGGGGCAGCCACACTCATCTCACAGGCATGCCCCTCCAGAGTCCCCAGGGTGGGGGCAGGGAGGCTAACTTCCCTTCCCAGCCTGGGGTCAGTCTCCTCTGCTAGCTGGATGAGCCTATGGTCTGGCTGGGGTTCCTGGCAGTCTCAGCCCTGTGGTTTGGGAAGTCCCTGGCTTCTAGGCACCTTTGGCCTATTCTTCCTCTCCCTGCAGAGGCGCCCCTTGTAGCCCCTTCCTCTTGGGCCATGCCTGGGAAAGGCTACCTCTCACTGGTGCATGCCCCATCCTGTCATCCCAGGAGGGGAAAGAGCTGCCTTCCAGTGCCCAGCCTGGGCTTGGAGCTGGCAGAACATAGCTTGGTTACCAGGGTCCCAAGGGGCATCCCCTCTCCTTTGGCTTGGCCACCTCTCTGCTGAGTCACCTCTTGTCTGGGAAGCTCCCAAGACCCAGCCAGGCAGGATGAGGCATCACAGATTCACCAGTTTCCTTTCCTTCTGGGTGGGAAGCAGCTGCCCTGACTCACCTTAAGCCGCCTGCCACCTCTCAAGATGCAAAGTCCGTGCAGCCCCACCAAACCCTGCTCTGCACCCTGTATGTCTCAGCCTTGGGATGGCCCCAAGGCAGGCTTGTTGCCCAAGGATAGAGAAGACAGTGCCCAAGGGCACCTTGCCAGCGTGGGGGCCAGCAGTGCTGTTTAGACCACCCAGAGTGACCCCATATGCAGAATGCTTGCAGGTGTATATGTCATGTAAGTGTGAGAGCTGGTTGCCATGGCAACCAGGAAGCCTTATTCATCCTGGCCTTGGCCACTGGACTCAGCAGGGAACAGCATGGCTGTGAGCAGAGGATGTGACAGGCTGGGGGACAGAGAGTGTTGTGGGCAGGCTTCAGAGGCTGGCCTGAGGCCAGCAGCAGGTCGCTATCTCCTGCACTCCTAGGTCACCAGGGGCATATACCAACATTGGCCAGGCTGAGGAAGCCTCTGGCTGCTGCCACCTGAACCCTGGGTAAATAGCTGTCTGCCACTCGATGCCAGCCCCGTTGGCCTGACCCTGAACAATGTTGAGGGAACTCCAACAGTTGATAGATCATGTTCCTTCCTTTTTATTTCTTTTCCATTTCCATTTGACTCAGTTTCTCCCCTTGCTCACCTGGGATAGGATTCTCTATTCTGATTAGCTAGTTATTTGGACTGGGGAGGGGAATGAACCCTTCACTTTGGAGAAAGATCCATTCCATGCTGTTCAGGCTGGGTCAGAGACCTCGAGACCTTGGGCCAGGGCCCTACTGACTGGGATATTTCAAGGAGACATAGGCAGAACATGTGGCCATGTCTACCTGTGTCTAAAAGGCCTTGAGGTAAACACTGCATCCCAAGAAGGCAGCCATGAGGTAGCTCGTTCCCCCTGGACCCTCAGTGCCTCTCCATACTGTACCCAGCAGTGCCTGGCAGATGGCACTGGTGCTGATGTTGTCACTGGTGGTGGCAGTCGTGAGGATGTGATAGGTGGTAGTGCCAGATGAGGCTGATGCTGACGGGGATAATGGTGATTGTGGTAGTGGTGCTGGGATGGCGGGTGGTGGTGGTGGAGGCATTGTGGTAACGTGGTTGGTCATGGTGCAGTTGGTGGTGGTGTGATCCTCACTGCTGCTGGTGTTGGTGAGGTGATGTGGTTGGTGCTGATGGTGGTGGTGACATAGGGACAAATGTGGTATTCCCTTTTTTTTTTTTTTTACATAGAAGTATCATTCTTGGTTTTATAGTAGCAGGATGGTGTTAGTCCTAGGGCACCTGAGACACATAGAGGCCCAGGACCCCAGTGCTGTTGTCACATGCCTATGAGAGCAAATTTTCCTGCTGTGGGCTTCTTGGGTAAAGACAAAGGCCCCTGGGAAGCTTAGGGGTGGGGAGGCACCCTGGGTGATAGGTACTCCCCCTAATCTGATCTGTACCCTGACTTACACTTGCCCCTGTGTCCACAGCCAGCAGCCGCCTGATGGGAAATTCTCCAGCGTCCTCCTTTATGGGCAGCTTCCTCACCAGCAGCCTGGGCTCGGCGGCTTCCTCGCATCCCAGCGGCCCCAGCTCCTCCCCTTCTGAGCAGGCCTACCGCAACTCTCACCCTGGCACCTCACAGATCTGGTTTTCCCACTCCCATGAAGGTAAGTCAAGGTTCTAGGCTCTTCAGTGGCACCATGGTGGCCACACAATTGACCATGGCTAACCCTGCCAACCATGCTGGGATGGGGGCCACTCCCTGTAGGGGAAGCCCCTTGGAGGAGGTAGTAATTGATTGCAAGCAATGAAAGGCCCTTGGTAGTCACTAGTCTTGGCCAGATGTGTGCTCCAGATGGGCAGAGAGGGATGAGGGGGTGGGGCAGAGAGGACTCTAGGGAGCCAAGAAAATGTGGAGCACAGCTGGACCAGCCGGACGGGGCTGTACCCTCTGACATGGTCTGCACCCACCTCCCCAGACATGAGGAGGCATGGGCTCCAGATGCGCCAGCTGAGGGGGAGAAGCAGGCAGGGGAGAGCTGTCAGCAGTCATAGGCTGCCTCCCTGGTACCCTGCCTAGGACAGAGCCTCCAGCTCTGCACAGGGTCAGTACACCTGTCACTCTCAGGTGTCACGGCCTGCAGAAGTCCTCGAGGCCCCGTTGGGACCCCAGAGTGTGGCGCACTCAGCTCCCTGGTACTGCTATACTTGAGTGGCGGCCCAAGGCCCCGGTGGCCCTGCCCGATGGCTGCTGGCATCCGTATGGTGTGGGAAGGGTTAAGCCCCCTGCCGGCTGGCACAAGAGAGGTAATTGCAGTTGGCAGCAAGCACACAGGGCTCTCACTCCTGGCACCGGCACTGCCGTAACTCAGTGACTGCTGCACTCACGTCGTGTTTACAGAGCGCTGCGGACCCACACACTGTGCCGCCACCTGTGCGTGTTCCAGGCAGGGAGATTAGCGCCCGGCACTTCTGGAAGCCAGAGAAACCTCTCTTTGTGCAACAAGAAAGGGGCTGTTTTCCAGACAGGACAGGTGACGAGTGAGGGACAGTTGTTAAAATAATCTGGGCTTTAGGCATTGCTTGAAGAGCACATGTTGGGCAGCCGATAAGGAGGAGCATTCTTCCCGGTGGAGGGGAGGCCAGCAGGGTGCAGAATTCCACTCGGGCAAAGTGGGGTCCTCCACCCACTTGCCTGTGCCCCATGCCCTGTGGGCACTGTTGGTCCCTTTCTGACCTTCACTGGGCATCTGGCCCTCAGGATGTCTGTGGGAAAGAGGAGGGTGCAAAGCAGAGGGGGCGAGGCATCTCGGCAGAAGTTGGGGTGCCTGTCTTTCCTGGCCTGGCACAGGCACGCTGGCACACCTGGACAGCTGACCTGGTTTCTCTTCCTTGCACCCAATCATGACCCTGCCTCCGAGCTCAGGAGTGGAATAGCCCACCCCTGAGTTCTGCATCAGAGGTTCGAATTCCCACTTCCTCTCCATCCCACCCGGGGGACCCCACCAGCAAGGAGGACGGTTTGTGGGTAGCACCACCTGCCCTGAGCCCCATACTGCCCCTGAGGTCTGCTCAGAGCATGGGTGGGGGGTGGCCTCCAGACTATACCCACAACGGCCTTCCGCCTCTCACTTCCCTTTGTGCCAACGGCTGCCTGGCAGAGCTGCTTACAGGCCCCTGGTCACCCACAGCCCTCAGTCCCACCATGGGGTGCAGCCTCAGTGGTTCCATCTTCCCTGGCCCAGCAGCATCCATGTGGTTAGAGGGGGTGGTGTCCAGATGTGCATCGGAGAGGCTTTGACGCACACCAGCCTTCCCCATGCCATGGAAGTCCTGACCTGGGGGGGCAGGAAAGGGACTGGTACCCCCTGAGGCCTGTTTCTGGGTGGCCACAGCCTGCCCTGGGTACCCTGTTTCTGGTACCAGGAGCCATTCGCAGCATCACCATGCCTACATCCCGGTCAAGGAGGCCACCCCAGGTGGATGCAGGAGGCAGGACACAGCTCTTGAGTTACCTCCAGCCCTAGAACACAGGGTGTCGCCCAAGGACCACCAGGGGATGGGCATGGGGATCAGTGGTCCTGAGTTGGGGAGCTCATCCCCAACCTGCCAGGTCCCACCTGAGGGGGGCAGTGAGCCCACATCTGTCTGGGTATCATATGACTACATGGACTTTCCTGACCTGTGTCTCAGTTTCCCCTCAGTGTCGTCATTCCCCCCCCCCCCCCCGCCCCGGTCTTCAGCTAAGCTGCCCGCTGGCTCAGGATCTCCTCCTTTCAGGGCTTCCCCTGCTCTCAGCATCTACAGCCTCACTCCAGAGAGCCACATGGTGCCGGCTCAGGCTTACGGTGCCGGCAGAGGCCAGAGCGGGCGGGGCCGCAGCGAGTGGCAGGCTGGCTGGCTGCCCTGGCAGCATGCCTGGCTGCTAGTTTGACTAGATGCCAGCTGGCTCCCACATGCCAAGGCCTGTTCCTCGGCCGTGTGTGTTCAGGAGGGCGGGGGACAGGGCGGGCAGGGGGCACGCGACGCGGCCAAAGAGTACGGGCTGGGCTGCATGGTGGGCTGCCCGTCAGTCAACCCCAAGGCCTAGCCTCATCCTTGTCCCAGTCTCTTTTACTGCCCGTGGGATAACAGAGAGGCAGGTGCCCAGCAAAGCTAGCTTGCCACCCCTCTCCTGGCCCTGGGGGGCTTCTGTGTTAAGGGCAGGGAGACCAGGGTAAGCTGGGAAGCCAGGCCCCAGTAACTCCTGGTGTCCCTTACCCTAAGCAGGGCCTCCTAGCCAGCCGGAAGAGCCCCCACCCCATGCCACCATCTGCAGGGCAGCTGCTAGAATGGGGCCAGGGCTTCCTCTGTCCCTGAACAGCTGGGGGCACCCAGAGATGTAGGAGCCGCCCCAAAACATCTGGCCTGGGGCAGAGCTTGTTTGTTCCTCCTCAGCCTCCTGACCAATGGGCTTCACCAGAGGTGGATGGCTGCAGGGCTCAGGGTGGGCCGGTGGTGGAACTGCGAGGGGGAAGCAGGGAGCCACTGTCCAGCCTGTCCTGGGTGGGTCAGTGTGAGTGTGGGTGCAGCACAGCTGGGCCCATTGTCAGGGAACCTGGTCTTCTCCCACCCCCAGCTGTCTGGCTGGGACCACCCACGGGGCCATGAAAGGGATTCTGTTGGGGGGGGCTTGGCTGGGGAGACTGGGGATGTGGCGTTCCCACAGCCTGCTCTTCGTGGTCTCTTGTGCCACCTGGAGGGGGAACCATGGGCACATGTGCCAGCCGTGGTTGGCCTCATTGTCAGATCCAGCCCTACCCGGGACTACTTCTCCATGGGGCCTAGACAGGATCCAGTGGGGGCAGGCTGCCCACGGCATGTACCCACGATCTACTACCGGCTGCCCCATGGACCCCCTTTGACCCCTCCAGGGCCTCAGGGCTTGCAAGAGATTCAGGAGCTAAAACCTGTCTGAGAGGACAGAGGTCCCACCCATAGCCTGCAGTGCCATCCCCTGGAGTTATCATCTCTGGCAACTGCCCCTACTCCTGTCCCCTTTCTGCAGACCCCAGAAGTTGCCACCTCTCTTCTGCCTGTTTCCTAGGTGATGGAGATGTCCCCTAGCCTACCCCCAGAGCCCTGCCCTCCTCTCCCTGGTCCCCTTCCTCACCACTCCCTCACTTCAGGCCATAGCCCTCTGTCTGTGTGGTCCTGGAGCCAGAGGCTTGGTCAGGCTCCCATCGGAGGCTGCCATGGGCCCAGAAGGCCTGCACATGGCCCTGGCTACCCCCTGGGCAGCCGTGGGCCCAGCTGCTTCGAGACCAGATGTCCAAGGGAAGGCTTCATAGCCCAAGAGCTGCATTCGCCTCTCGTTCATATGCCCAGCTGCCAGGCTCCTAAGCCTCAGTTTCCCCATTTGTGGACCACACATCAGAACAGCTGTTGAGATCCAGAGGAAACTAGACGAGCCTTGCAGGCTGGGTTGAAATCTGCTCTTTGTCTCCTGTGTCCTGTGGCCACATGTGTTGGGGTGGCCTCTTGGCCACTGGGATGGTGTCCTGGGGTCTGACAGGAGCAGGGCACACTGGTCCCTGGTGGAGGGGTCCTAAGCACAGTGGCCTCATGTGCCCAGAGTGTGCTTGCAGAGGGGAGGGCAAGGAAGGTGCCATCCGGATGTTCCTGAAGGTTTTGGAGGTCGTGCCCTGGATGCTTATTGCTGCAGGCTCAAAGCGCTCTCAGTTTCCTTCTCTTGCCTAAAGCCGGCAGCAGGCTGGACCCCAGACCTCCCCGACAACCCGCCTGCTTGCATCAAGCAGGGGCTGGGGACTGTCCAGGGCTTACCAGGATCCTAGCCAGGCTGCCTGCAACTTTTATTCCAGAGGTGCCTGTGGGAGGCTGGCTCCTTCCTCCTGCTCCTCACAGCTCCTCACAGCTCCTCGCAGCACAGGGACGGGCAGAGCCTGCCAGGCCCTATACCTGGGGCAGCTATGGATCAGCATTTAGACACAGCACCCCATGGGCCTGTGGAGGGTATGCTGGGCACAGCTGGTGGGATCTTATGTTCCCCTACTGCCACCAGAACCCAGGATGTGGGGTCAGCCCTGGGAGCTGCATTTGGTCTGATGCACCTAGACATCAGACCGCCTAGGTCGAGGGTCTTACAGACAGAAACAGGTGTCTCCCACTCCTGGGGAGGGGGCTGTGGCCAGGTTACTCCCTTCAGGCACTAGAGCGAGGGGCAGCAAGCGTCTTCCAAACCGACTGCCATGGCCCTGACTGTACCCAGAACTGATGTCACCAGTCAGGTGTGTTCCATGTGAACACAGCCTCAGACCTCAGCCCAGAACCCCTGGTGTTGGCTGTCACCTGGGAAACAGCCAGCACTGAGTTAGTGTTGAGTGTTGGCATGTGTGACAGATGCCATGTGACAGGAAGAAGGTGCCAGGTCACACAAAAAACAAGAGACCAGTGTCTCCTAGAAGGTCTCAGTGGAGAGCTGAGAGGCAGCCACCAT
Organism: Hydrochoerus hydrochaeris; assembly: GCA_004027455.1. NCBI lineage: Eukaryota > Metazoa > Chordata > Mammalia > Rodentia > Hydrochaeridae > Hydrochoerus > Hydrochoerus hydrochaeris. The sequence goes on from PVLA01004884.1 coordinate 58,950, forward strand.
GCTCACTTGTTCCTCCTGGATGGGCAGTAGTGCCCACCCCACCTGCCCAGTCCTCCCTCTGACCTCTCCAGTCCCCTACTACTACATTGGACCTAGGACTGGGCTCAGGTCTCCAGGCACCTGTGGCAGTGGACAGGCAGGAAAGACAGCTTGTCCTCAGTGAGATCCCCATTCCAAGGTCTGTCCCCAAGTCAGGTGAGAGCTTTGAGGAAGTTTGTCACCTGCCCATTGGGATGATCATAGTGGGCCTAAGCACAAGGTGGGATGAGGCTGTGGGACACGGAGGTGGGTTTGAGTGCCCTGGCCTGAGGGAGTACAGCCGCCTCCTGACCCAGCCCTGGATCAGGCCCTAAGCCTAACCGTAACCCTGTCCAGAGTCTTCTCCCCCACTGTCGTGGGGTACCCCCCAGAATTCACAACCCCCAGTCTCTCTAGCAGTAGCTTCTTCAGGGGCCCCATGCCTCCCCAGCATGGCTACACCAGCCCTAGCTTCTGGTTCTGGTCTCACAGCAGCTGCTCTGATGCATAAAAATCATTTTTTATATTCTTCTTCAGTTCAGAGAGTACAGTCTTGTTGGGAAAAAGAAAGGGGCCTTTCTGTGGCTGGTTGGGGAGGACCTCCTCCCCACTTCCAGCCCCCCATCTTTACTTTTCCCTCTTCCTGCCCTGCACCCCTTCCTCCACCCCTCATTCCCCATCTGGGGCCTCAGAGGCAGGGGCCTGCAGCAGGCTGGAGATGAGCTGGCCAGGCCTTTGGGCTGGGCCTCAGGGGATTTCTGCCCCCGCTCTCTGGCCTGGACACCACCAGTTGAGGCTCAGAAGTAGAGGGACACCAAGGCCATCCACCCTCACACTGCCCCAGAGCGCAGTGGGCAGGAAGGAGCCTGCTCTTCAGCTGGCTGAGTGCCCACTGGCCCCGAGGGTGAGGGAGGCCCCGACCTCTGGGGTGGGGCCAATCGGGGTGGGGGGTGTCCACACAGTTTAGCCTGGGAAACGGCGTCTGGGAAGGAGGAATTTACAGACTTCTGTTTACAAAACCGAGGCCCGTAAAATATTTAACAGCAGCCAATTACAGGAGGACAGCTGTGGTGGGTTAGCCAGCCCCCAGGCCTTGCCTGCTCCTCGGCTTTTTGTCAAGTCTTCCAGGAGCTGAGCCGAATCTGGCCAACATCTGCTGCTGATGTGCCCTGCACACCAGGCCAGTTGGCCCATTGCTCCAGCCCCGTTCCGTGCCTCAGGGGAGGGGTCTGCCGGGGTGCTCCTGGTGCAGCACTCTTCCCCACGGCAGGCCCTCTGCAGGGCGGGGTTGCTCTTGGTAAGCAGGTTCTCAGGCCACAGGACTTCTCAGAGCCTTTACATGGTCTGCAGCCTCTTCCAGAGTCAGGTGGGGGGCTGGGCTTCACAGGGGACAGAGTCCATCAACTCATGTGGACCCATTGAGCCAGAGGAGGTTTGGTGGTGTCATCAGGGTCTGAGTGGTGGCCCACAACTGCCAGAGGTCCCACTGGAATTGGGGTACCATAGATATTATGGCCTTATTTCAGGGGTGCTGGGGTGTCCCCTTCTGTCACCTGCCAGTTCTGGTCTTAAGCTCTTGTCCTCCTTCACCTCCAAGTTAGGCACCAGGGACTAACCCTCGGCCCCTGGCCTCCCAGCCTGCAGAGGGCTGCCTCCACCCCAGATGCTCACGCATTGAGCTGGACCGTGGAGATGGCCAGCCCCAGGAAACAGGTGGGCCTGGGGATCTGTCCGGTCGTTCTGGATCCGCCTCTTCAGCGCTTGACTTCCACAAAGGCACTCCTCACACGGCATTCCATAGAGTGCTCGGCCCACGTCACGCAAAGGGGTCCTACTAAGCAGCATAGGGCTCCCGTGACAAAAGAAGTTTGGGAAACAGCAAAGTAAGGTGAAGCAGAATTGTGTACTGTGAGATCTGTCTGTGATCTCACTGTGACACTTGAAAGGAGTCCTGGTACCTGGCTCCCCGTCATGTGGCTCAGGACATCCTTCTAAGAAGGGACAGCTATGACAGGTGCCCAGAGAGGCCCTTGGGAGGCCTCTCTGCCTGGCCTGCTGCCCCCAGGGCCCTCTTCCTTCCCCTCTCTGTCCCCTAGGGCAACCCTGAGGACCCCTGCTCTTTGTCACCATCCAGAATCGCCTGAGAAAGCACAGGAAACTCTCAGAACATTAGTAGAGTCCCCAAAAAAGGCGTCCCTGGGGCCTAACGTGTCTGTTTTAGAGTGACGTAGCGAGCCTGCCCTGCCCAACACCGATAGTTCTGTTTTATTCTGTAAAATGAGGAGGGGCAGCTAGCAGTGTGTCACCAACTGGGTGCTCCAGACATCCGACCTCAAACCTTTGTCCCTTAGGGGCAGAAGAGCAGAAGGCTGCTTCTGGGCCCCTGGTATTCACAGCAGGCATGAGTCTGGCAGTGCCTATGGCCTAGGCCCCTGCCCCATCGCACCTTGTGAAGAAGGAACAGCTCCAAGAAGCCACATTGCTGGTGGCTGATGGTGACTCGGCACCAGGATTGGTACTCAGTCCTTCCTGTCCTGAAAGCTGGGACTTCATGAGGGGATCCCAGCTGACCAGAGCTCCCAGGTCACCAGAGTGGAACCAGCTTGAGGCCAGCGCTAGCATTCCTGTACGAGAGTGTGCCCTCAGAACCCAGGCTGCCTGAGAGGAATGAACACTTTCAGCTCAGGGAAGGGTCCTCCTGCTGTGACCCAAAAGCCACTAGGTAAAGGTTAGAGGCTGTAGCCTTATGCAAGGCCTTCTGGGGACAGTGCTGCCACTGTAGGGTCCCAGCTCTGCTGCAGATGTCAGGCCACGAAGAGGCCAGGCCTGTGGCCTAGGTGGAGAGTTCTATCAGCCACACCTGTGGCTTCCAGCAGCAGGGAGCCTGCAGTACCCTAGAGGCTTGGCCCTGTGTGGCTCACTCCAGCTAGCTCCCCAGCACACAGCTGGCCTGAGACTGTTGGCCCTCTTGGAGGACGATGGCATGGACAGGAGCCAGGGTCTGTCCCTGGTTGTCGACGCTCTGGGACATCTATCTACTGTGTCCCCCTCCTCTTAAGACACCTCTCTAAGCTCCTTTGTGTCCTGCCTGGAAGCACATGAGAAACACCAAGAGCTGGGAGGGAATCAGAGGCACCCCCCTCCAGCCTCCCCTCTCCCAGCCCATCAGCAATTCAATTTGTGCCACACCAGAGGGATGGTATTAGTCGAGTCAGAGTTAATATGATGTATTGATGGGTCGATTTCCCACTGGCAGGCTGCATGCCGGGCTCCGCGGGATGTCGCTCCTGGATTGCCCGCCAGCTTGTTGTCTCCCTGGGATCAGGGTGGTTTGGAGCAGGGGACCAGGACTTCGTGCCACAGCCAGTCCTTTTGCTTCTCTAGCTCCTGCATACCCCAGATTTTCGGGGAGTCTAGCATCCACTTTCCTACCCGTGAGCCACTTGGATCACCATGGAAACAGTAATGTTCTCTGCGGGCAGCATCGTTTCTATGGAACCCAAAAAGGCAAGTGCCACACGAGGCCTGGAGTCGGGTGCAGGGGTTGGCAGGGTGGGGAGCCCCTGGGGAATAGGTGAAGGCAGCCAGCCTGGCTGGGCCTTACCCTCTAGGTGTTGAGCCCAGCTGCACCCCTCAAACAGCCTTGCTGTCTCTCCAGCTCTTGGGGCTGGTGTCCATGTCCCCTCTCTGCCCTTGCCTCCGACCGCCCCCCCGCCCCATGGTTCAGGGCCCAGGGACCCGGAAGGAGTGTGCCTCCTGATGGTGCCCAGAGGCTGGGGTGACATTGAATTAGTGACCGTGTTTCAGGTGACCAGTGATAGGACTTGAACCGAGACATTATGTCCTATGCATCAAATGGGGCTTGGAGCCAAATTGAGCAGTGCACACCTGTAATCCCAGCCGTGTGGGAGACCGGGACAGGAGGGTGGAAGACTGAGCCGAGCCTGGGTTCAAACCCAATACTGAAGAAAAAAATACTTTAAATTACTTTTTATAAAATTACAGTGTGGGCTGGGCATGGTGGCGCACACCTGTAATCCCAGCACTCTGGAGGCTGAGGCGGGAGGATTGCTGTGAGTTGGAAGCCAGGCTGGGCTGCGTAGAGTTCAAGGTCAGCCTTCACTGTGTGGTGAGACTCTGTCTCAAACGAACAAACAAACAAACAATGCAGCCTGAGTGAGGGGAGGCAGAGGATCCCAGCTGACTAGTCCTGTCTGGGCTGTGGGAGGGGCCACTTAGGTGTCTGAGGGGAGGGGGAGGGGGGCATCGCCAGGAGGTACAGACTTGAGGGGCCTATAGGTCCCTCTGCAGAGGGACACCTAGTGTGCTGCAGGTGAGGTCCAGTCTCTTCACAGCAGTCCTGGAGCCCCATTGGGCTAAGAGCAGAGTTTCAAGGCAGACAGCAGGATTTGCAGGTAGACACCCAGAGGAGCAAAGAAGCCTGTTGCTAGTCCTGCTGTCACAAGCCAGGGATCTTGATGTGTCCAGCATCTCTGTTCCTTTGGGCCCTAGTGAAGGACTTTGGTCTCCTTGGGACAGCCAGCTGTGATTGGTGTGGGTCCTTGTGGGACGGGCCAGGGGGCTCCTGGGCCTACCCAGGGGGGTTCCTGCAGCTCCTGAAACAAACCAGATGCTGCCACCAAATACAGCCTGCTGCTCAGGCTCTGCTTCCCCGGGGAACAACCCCCTTGGCCCCCGGGGATCCCCCCAACGTCCCAGTCAGCCTGGGACAGGCTGTTTTGACAGCATTTGTCAGGGGTAAGCAGGTGGCTGGTTCCAACCCCAGAAACCCGACCCCTGAACGGCCCGGAACTCCCTCCAGGCAGTGGGCCGGCCGGTGTCCTGGCGGCCGCTGGCTGGGCCTCTCGGCTTTCACAATATTGTGGTGGAGCCTCATCCAAGAACATTATTTGGTTTTGGAAGTTGAGCTAATTAGGTTTCTCCTGGGCTACCCCTTTCCACCTCCCTCCCCTCCTTTCTAATTAGCAGGAAATTGACAAGGAATTTACATGACTGAGGACAGTTTTACAAGTTCCAAACATTTCTTTTGTTTCCCCATTGTCTGCTCTCTCCAGGCCTCACCCTGCTGCCTGCCCACCCAGCTGGGTGAGAGAAGGAGCAGCCCCGAGGGTCCCTGAAAAGCACTGACCTGGCCCTGAGAGTGGCCTCGGTGTCCACCAGGACTGGTCTAGAAAGCAGGGAGCAGGCCCCTCTGAGGCCAGGAAGGTTCCCCCACGTAGAGCCCCAGCTAGCAGGCAGCCCTTGCACACGGGTTGCCCCAGGTGCCCAGGCTGGGGGCTGCCCTGCTGCCATCCCAGAAAACTCCTGGTTTTATCCTTTTGTAACCCATACCCATCCCACCAGCTGGAGATCTGAAGTGAAGATCCATCCCCAGGGTGTCCCAGGTATGGACCCATACCTATTCAGACCCCCCAAGGCCTCTCTCCTCTGCTGGGAGCTGCTGCAGAACCAGCCCTTGGCATCCCCAGTACAGTCCCTGAGCACCTGGCAGTGACCTCGGAGATGGCGCAGCTGGGCAGCACCCTCCCTTTGCAGTTCTCATGCATATTCCTGAAGACCTTGTGGAGCTGAGCTCCCCCAGAGGGAGCCAGGAAGGTGCTTCTGTTCCACTCCTCACCCTCCAGCGCCTGCTGTGCCGCACCTGCCTCCCTCTGAAAATCTTCAGGACACCTGAGCCCCCAAGACCTAGTGAAGGAGGCCTTTGTGAAGTTTTGAGGCTGTAGTTTGGTGTAGGGGGTAGTGTTTGATGGGGAGGAAGCTTCAGTTTAGAGAGTAGAATTCTGGAGATGATAGTGATGACCTCACTGTGAATGTGTCTCAATGCTGTTAAACTGTGCATGCGTGCGTGCGTGTGTGCGTGCGTGCGTGTGTGCGTGCGTGTGTGTGTGTGTGTGTTGTTTGTTTGTTTGTTTTTGTTGTGCTGCAGAGTTTCCCTGTGTGGTTTAGGCTGCCCTTGAACTTACTTTGTAACCCAGGCTGGCCTCGAACTTGTGGCAGCTCTCCTGTTGGCGTAACAGGCATGCACCACCACAGCCAGCTGGTATTTTTATATTTTACACAATATTTTAAAAATGAAGGGCCATGGGTTTAGCTCAGTGGCATAAGTGCCTGCTTGGCAGACTCGAGGTCATGAGTTTGATCCCCGGTATCAAAAAAAAATAAAAATGAAACAAAACCAGATATGGCAGTACATGTCTATAATGTTAGCACTAGGGAGGCTGAGACAAGAGGATCTCAAGTTTGAGGGCAGCCTGGGATACAGTAGTGAGTTCAAAGCTAGCCTAGACTACATAGCAAGGTCCTGTGCCTGCCTCACCGCCCCCTCCCAAAAAAACAGCAACAAGCACATTCCCTGAACAGTAGGTGCAAACTAGGGGATGAGGGGAGCATCTGGGGCCAGTATTCTAGGGAGTCTGAGCCCCCCACCCCACGCTTCTTGTTGACCTTGGCTCTTTGGGCCCACAGATAACTTCTACCTGCGCAACCTGCCTCCCCAGCCCACACTCCTGCCTGCCAATCACAACTTCCCTGCTGTGGCCCGGGGTGCACCTGCTCACCCCATCAGCGCCTGCAGCCGGGACCGGGGTGAGACCGGCTCCTCTCACAAAGGTCCCAAGGAGTTTGATGGCTTCCTCGTGGGCAAAGAAATGGGCAAAGAAAAGGCCAGCAAGGTGACAGAGGGCCGAGAGCGACCGGCGGCAGAGGAGGACAGCAGTAAGGAGCGGCACAAGCTGGTGCCCATGCCAGCGGACGGGCCCTGCAAAGAGGGCGGCCCAGTGCCCCGGGGCTCCTGCGAGGGCCGCCCCAAACATCCCGCCTCTTGCCTCCTCAACGCCAAGGTGCTCAATGGTGACCTGGGCAAGGCCCCGCTGGCCAGCTGCACAGGGGGTGTGCTGGGCCGGCCTGGTGCCAGTGTGGCAGCTTCCGGACGCTGTGCCAGGGAGCCAGTGGGCCACGCAGAGCCTGGGGCAGCCTTCAGCGAGTGCCTGGAGCGGCGGCAGATGCTGCACCATGCGGTGTCCTACACAGTGCCGTCAGGCTTGCCCACCGGCCCGCCCCCGCCCCTCAGCACGGCCTCTGGGTCCTTCCCCTGCCTGCAGCTGCATGCGGGCCCAGATGGTCTCTGCCCACTGCAAGACAAGGTCCCTCGAGACCTCAAGGCCAGCAGGCCCACCTTTGTGCCTTCTGTGGGACACCTGGCTGACAAGAGCCGGCCCTTCCAGGCGGCCGAGGCCTGTGCTGTGGCAGGGGAGGGCAAGGACCGACACCTAGACGGGACCATGGGCCCTGACCATGTCGCACCCTATGGAGTCTCCTATGCCCACCTGAAGGCTGAGGGCAAGGTTGATCGACGGCCTGGGAGCTTTGAGTCAGCCCTCAACCACCGACTAAAGGGTCTGGAGTATCTCAGCACTGGCCCCGAGGCCCCCTTTCCTGGACTCCCCAAAGCCAGTCTGGACAAAGGCGGCTACTTTGAGTTGCCTGCCCCTTCGCAGGACTGTGCCCGGCCCCCCCACCAGGACCCACTCGGCGGGAAGGCCACTCAGGCCTGCTGCACTTTAGACAAAGCCGTCAGCAAGGAGGCTTCCCCTGGTGCCCCTGGGGCCCAGAAAGTGGCCCGGATCAGGCATCAGCAACACTTGGTGCCTCCCGAAGTTGAACCAGGAGGCAGCGGAGCTGAGGCCAAGCGCAAGTCCCTGGAGCTGGCATCTCTGGGGTATGGCGGGCCCCACCTGCCCCCCTGGAGCATCCAGGCAGGGCAGGCCACCACCATGGCCATCAGCGAGGAGCGCAAAGGCAGTGCCTACCTGGACCCCTTTGGCAGTGGCCTGCAGCAGGCAGCTCTCTTGCCTCAGGAGCTGCCCACCCCGCCCGACGAGGTCTCGGCCATGAAGAACCTGCTTAAATACAGCAACCAAGCCCTCGTAGTGGGCCAGAAGGCTCCCTTCGTGGGCCTGGGTGGCCTCAAAGCCAGCTGTGTCCAGCAGGAAGCAAAGTTCCCAGCTTCCAAGGGCCCAGGCTCGGTGGAGAGACCGGACTGTGCCCGCAGCCGGGAGCACGACACCCCACACGGAGATGGGGAGGTGCGGCAACCACCTGTGGGCATTGCAGTGGCCCTGGCCCGGCAGAAGGACACAGTGAGCCGGCCTGAGACGACTTATAACACCAACAATGGGCGGCAGGGCCGGGCAGCGCCTGCCTTCAAAGGTACAGCCCTTCATGGGCAAGAGCCACGGGGTGATTCCAAGGTACCCAGGGCCAGCTTTGTCCCACCCCAGGAGCTTGATCAGCCCTCCATACCTGCCCCAAAAGATCCCCAGGGTGGGGAACCCTCCTCCTATGCATAGACCTCAGCCCAGGGGAGGGTCATGCTGGCTGTAGAACTCACACAATCTGTCCTCTTGGTCTTGCGTAGCTGGTGGGGGACCGCGTACCACACACACGCTGGACCTGGAGAGCGAGGAGGAGAGGACGCGGCTGTGTGATGACCGCCTGGGAATGGCCAGCCGTGAGCTGCTACTACAGTAAGAGCCACGCCCTAGCCCTGGCAGGGTGGGGCCCACTCCAAGCTGAAGGAGAGGAGGATGACTGGCTGGGACAATGGGCTCCCCACTGCCACAGGGCCGCTGCTGGGTTCTGCTGTGAGCCCCCACCCTTCCTGTCCCCCCCAGGGCGATGGCCGTGAGTTGGGGGGAGCAGGGCAGGGTCATCCAGGTAGCAGAACTAACTCCAGTGATCTTTCAGGGACAACAAAGACCTCGTGGAATTTGCCAGGATACATCCTTCAAGCAACTGCCCTGGAGACCTGGCCCCCCACCTCATGATGCAGAGTGGCCAGCTGGGCGGGGACCCAGCCCCCCACCCCCATCCTGCTCACCCGCCCTGGCTGCCCCGCACCCGCAGCCCCTCCTTGTGGATGGGGGGACATTCCTATGGTCAGTTTTCAAGGGCAAGTGGAGTAGACAGGAGTCCCCAGGAGTTGGAGGCCTAAATGACCTGAGGTCAGCAGGCCTGATGCTGTGCCTCTGCTCCCCAGGCCTGGGACATCCTGCCCTGCACCAGAATCTGCCCCCTGGCTTCCCTGCTTCTGTGCCCGGCTCCATGCCCTCTGTGTTCCCGCTCCCCCAGGATGCCCCTGCACAGCTTGTGATCTTGCCCTCGGAGCCCACACCCCACACAGCCACCCACGCACTTGGTAAAGGCCTCCCAGGCCCATTTGATCACACAGGGGACTCTGGGCAGTGGGTCTGAGTAGCAGGCAGTCTCTGGTGAGTGGGAGGGCAAAGTAGGAGGCTGGCTGGGGGTTCAGGGAATGGGAGGTGGGTCAGCTAGGCACAGCTCTGGGGGAGGTATGGGGAAAAGGGGCACGCGGTCCGGTTAAGCCCTCTGTTCTAGCTGGGCTGATGGCCCCCTGGCCTTGCCTGCAGCTGATGTCATGGACCAGGCCTCGCTGTGGCCCCCCATGTACGGAGGCCGTGCACCAGCATCCCACATGCAGCACCCTGGCCAGCTCCCTGTGTACTCACGCTCCCAGCTGCTGCGGCAGCAAGAGATGTATGCCCTGCAGCACCAGCAGCAGCAGCAGCAGCAACAGCAGCAGCAGCAGCAGCAGCAGCAGCAGCAGCAGCAGCAGCAGCGGGCTGCCCAGGCCCTAGAGATACACCGGGCCACCCAGTTTCAGGTACCCTAGCCATACCCTAGCTCGGGCCAGGGCAGTCCTGTCCCTCCAGGCTCCAGCCCAACTGGTCCCAGGAGACTCCTGCATGCCTCTCCAGGCTGTGGGACTCTCAGGGGCAGAGGGCCTTCCGGGCTGAGCTTCTCCCGCCACCCCACAGCGAAAGTCGGAGGACAACCACCTGGAACTGGAGGAGCCTACCCAGGAAAAGGCCCCGAAGTCCACCCACAAGCCAGTTGCCTTAACCCCCATGGCCAAGGGCACCCCCTCGCCTATTGCTACAGGAACGGTCAAGCTCTCTCCCTGCTGTCACTCACCTGCCCTGAAGCCCCCAGCCAGCTGTCCCACGCCACCACCTCATCCCAGTGCCCCCTGCACTTTATCCATCTGCCCCACCAGCAGCCCTGGGCCCAGCTCTAAGGTGCCCAGAGCTGAAGACGAGAGTGGGAAGTGCCAGCGGGCCGGAGCTGACCTCACTGTGTTGGAACCAGGTGAGAGCAGGCAGCTGCCCCTCGCATCTCACCCCACTGGAGTCTCCAGGAAGCCAGGCTGATCGGGGGAGGAGCTGCCTCTCACCTGCTAGGGCCCAGGGCCTTTCCTCTCCCTCTTCTGTCTTCAGTAGTCTGGGTGATCGTGGAGAAGCAGGTGGACGCAGGCTGGGCCATGTTGGCCAGCTCCGGGGACCTGGAAATGATGAGGCACAGGTCTGTCTGGGATGGTGCCAAGGCCCCAAGGGCACCAGACACAGAATCTTTTCTTGGCTGTAAGCCTGGGGCTCAGCAGAGTTAGGGAAGGGGTATCTGGGGCAAAGCGTGGGGCCCTGGCCCCAAGGAGGGGAGGAGTGACATTTGGGGGTCTTGGACCTCCCTCCCACTAGTTCCCTGCAGCCTGCACAATCCTTGTTGAATCCAAGCTTACTCTGGAAACTGGTAGGGCGAACATAAAACCTGCCCCATTCCACAGTAAAGAGACTGAGCCAACAGGGGTTTCGTGTGTGTGTGTGTGTGTGTGTGTGTGTGTGTGTAGTTTATTATTATTATTATTGCAGTTAATGAGGCGTAATACCTCCGACACACCGCTGGCTCGTTCTGGTTCAGGGAAAACCCTGATTCAGGCATCATGTTTTAAAAGCCCCCGTCTTGGTTAGCCACACCGCACCGCGCTTGAGGGGCCCCTGAGGCTCCCAGCCACTTAGGGACTGGCTCTGACCCTAGCCTCCTGCTGCCCCCTTAATCTAATATGTTCTCTGTCCCTGCCTCTCTGTTCTGCAGCCCAGAGAGTGGCCAGAGGCCCTCCCAGGGGTGAGTTGGGGGACTTGAAAGGCCACCCCCCAATACAGTAGGGCCTCCCTTCCTCCTGCTGCTCCAGCCTGCTCCTGACCGTCCTCTCCTTTGCAGACCTGCCTCCTGGACACCTGCGCCCTATGGTGGGCATGGGCTTCTCCCTGCCCTCAGATGTGCACTCATCTGACCTCTCGGGCCACAAAACTATGCAAACCACTGTCACAGGAGGCCAGCCTGAGCCTGCAAGGACGTTCCTGCCTGGGGAGCCACTGCCTCATAGCCCCGGGAGCCTGGAGGGGCATGGGCTGCTCTCAGGGGCCAGGGAGACCACACCAGACCTTGCTGCCACACCCCACCCTGCCAAGCAGGGCCCTCAGGGGAAGGCAGAGGACCCCAGCCCACTTGAGGGGCTGCAAGAACTGCAATTTGGGGCCCTCCTCGAGGGAGGGGGCCCTAGGGCCACTGGCCAGGCTCATTCTACTCAGGGAGGGGCACAAGAAGAAAGGACCAGGGAGGAGGGGACACTGGGGTCGCCACTGGGGGTCTCCTCCCAAGTCCCGGAGCAGCAACCAGGGAGCCCAGTTGCCCTGAATGAGGACGAGGAAGGTGTCCAGCAGGCCCCAGAGGAGGCCCCACTGCAGGAGGAGCCCCAGCTGGAAGAAGAAAGCATGAAGGACACGGAGGAAGACTGGGGGGCTCCCAGCAGTGACCATCCACTCAGGGCACTGCCAGGCCTGGATGCCTTGGTGGCCGCCACCGTGGACCTTGGGGACCTACCTAGCATCAACATGCCGGATCCTCATCCTTCCGTGGCCTCTGGGCCCCCAAGCGTGGCCCCTCTGCCCCACAGCTCAGGGATTCACGGGATTGCCCTGCTCAGCGAACTGGCCGACCTGGAGATCCAGCGGCAGAGAAGTGAGCTGGTCACTCAAGGTAAGCCCTGGGGGCTGCCTCCTCAGGACCCTGGAGCTGACCCTCCAGCTGGCTCAAGATCTGCCACCTGACCAGGAGTCTTTGGCATCACTCACTTGTCTCTGAAATTAGGGGGGCCTCAAGGAGAGTACCCTCTATGCATGGGCTCTCATCCATAGATGTAAGGCACAAGTCCCCTGTGAGAGGATCCATCCTAGCGCCAGCCATGCCGAGTGTCCTGGGAAAGACCTCGAGATGAGGACTGCCTCTCCTTGGTGATTTCGGAGGAGGGACCTCCAGCACCCTGTGTGTGCTATCGCCACTTCACATGGCTGGTGTCAAGGCGTGAGGAAAGGATGGGGAGCTCCAGTTTCCTCCTATGCCAGGCCTCCCGAGGCTGGGCCTGGGCCTGGTGGCGTCAGCTCTGGAAACATCTGCCTCGTCTCCCAGCCCCCAAGGAGGTGACCCCAGGCCTTAGGGTAGGAGACAGAGAATGAGACAGAGGCCCAGGGCCAACCTGCCAGGCTGTAGCCACCCACAGCCTGTTCATGCATGGTCAGCCTCACACAGTGGACACCACACAGCTCCCTGGTCCACTAGCAACCCTTTCTTCCTGACAGAGTAGCGCCACCTTCCTTCTGGAGCCCATGGAAGGACTCTTGGGCCAGGAGCATCCCCAGCTGGGCATTGCATGGCTGGGTATTTAAAGAAAGAATCTAATGGGATTCTTAGAGGCCCAGCTACTTGTTTTCCTGGGGCATAAACCGACCTCTGTCTTTGGTGCTGTGTGGAGACAAAAATGCAGGTTTTTGTAAAGTTAATTTCCCTGAAGGCCTCTGATGCTTCTCTGCTAGGGGCTGCAAGGCTGCCTCAGGCTCTCCCTGGCAGGACGTAGGTAGGCATCACTGGGTTAAGTCTGCAGTGCCAAGAAGGGTCTTCCCCAGGGACATACCCAGCAGCCTCCCAGAGCCCCCTGCCTTCGGGAAGGGCTATAGAGGTGGGCAAGCTTGGGAGCCCCCCACTGGAGTGGGCTCCCAGCCAGACCCCTGGGCAGGCCTTGACTGCTGGCCACGTGTCAGGATGAGGTAGCAGTGTCCAGCGACTCCATGTGGAGGTCCCAGGGCTGTGTAAGGGTGCTGAGTGGTGCCAGGCGCATCATGTGTGTTTATCAGTATGCCTGGACCCGATCCTATTCACTGAATGAATCCATGTAATCACGTAGGGGACGGGCAGCTGCATGAGCTAGCGTGGGGCTGAAACTGTCAAACTAGCCGGGGTGTTTATAGGAGAAGCAGCAAGCTTCACCCTCCCCTGGAGACCATCCCCACTTTGTGACCACTTTGGCTGAAATGGGTGGATCAGCTTTATTCTGTACCAAATCGGGATTCACAGGATGGGCAGAGGGAGAAGAAAGTGCTGACTCGCAGGCCTGTAGGGTATGGAACCCAGACCTAGGGGACAGGATACCCCCGGTCTGCTAGAGCATCTGTGCAAGGCCAGATGGGGACCACTCACCTGTGCTCTTGAGGAACTTTGGCAGATCACAGTGAGCCCCAAAACCAGGAGTCCTGAGGCTGGCAGCTGAAAGGGGCCCAAAAATAGACCTGCCCTGCTGCTAGCAGATGAGAGGATGCCCCTAGCTCCCCTCCTCGCCCCTTCTCTCAGGACGCTTGGAACAGCTACCTTGTCTCTAGGCTGGGACTTTCCCATTGTGGGTGGCCCTGGCCATGCCCCAGAACTTGTGCCCAGAGGTTTGAGCATCCAGTAGCTACCCCTTGGACACTCATGCCTTGGTGCTTGGAGCTCTCTGCATCCCCCTCCCCCAAGCACCCCTGTCACTGTGGGAGGCTTGGCTGCATGTCCCCCTGGCTATGTTCCAGAGGAACATTCCACAGGGCAGGACAAGGCCAAGTCCTCCCAGGCACCTGCCAGCCCTTGGGAGGGTGCAACCTGCCCGTCCCCATGGCATTCACACTGTGCTGCCCTATGCCTGCCCCTGGCAGCTTAGGAGCACTTGCTGGGTGAAAAAGAGCAATAGAACAGCAGGCCGCCCTTCGTCTGTGCTCACAGCCGTGGTCACATGCATTCTGAGTCTTTCCGGCTCATTCTAGTCCCTTATTGTCCTGTCTGTTGGTGACCCAGTTGCCCTGAGTTGGCCGTGGAGCCCTGGGGCCACCCCTATGTGCTCAAGATACCCCTGTCATTGGTGGAGTCCTGCCAGATGTCACATCATTCCCACACACGCACGCACCCACATCTGGATCAGCCACGTCTCCAGGAGCCCCGCTTCCTCTCAGTGGAACATGGTGTTAGGAGTCATGATCAGGGCGTTGGGGTGCTTACTGTCACTAGAGTACTGCTGTCCCAGGCCACCTTCTCTCTGATCCCACAGGGCTCTTCCTGTTTGTGCTCATTCCTTCCTGGGTGTTTTCATGGGGTCAGCTCAGATGAGCCCAGTCCTCCATCTCTGGGCTCCTGGGGCTCCAGCCCTGAGGAACCTGCAGGCCTCTTCCCCAGTTTCATACCCACCTTCTGCCAGCTCAGCCTCTGACCCCGCCCCACCTTAGCACAGGGCTTCCCATTCCTGCCTGTCACTGTGAGGGCTGCTTGTGACTCCCTGCCCTGCCTCCCAACTCTGAGGCCCCAGAGACCCTTCCCTACCTCCTTCCTTCCCTGTGGTCAGCAGTGCCCTCTGCTGCCCACCCCATGGCCAGAGCATCATGCTGGAATCATCTGTCCAGGTATCCTGTGGCAGGGGCAGGAGCAGCCCAGCATCACCTTAAGCCTTGGAGGGAGTACAGAGTAGTGGGGGTGAGTCCCTGCTTGAAGACAGGTGAGCGGGGAAGGCTACGCAACCTTTTCCCACTATCCTCAAGTCTACGTCCTGTGGAACCAAGCAGCTTCCAAGAGCCTGGGGCTGTGCCGGGTGGCAGCTGCCATCAAGAGCCTCCGTGAGGGGCTGCATGTGACCCATGCTGACTCTCCTCTCCCCCGCAGCAGAAGACGAGGATGTGCTGGCCTTCAACCTGCAGCACCTAGCCACACTGGCCACAGCCTGGTCCTTGGTAGAAGCTGCCAGCCTGGACAGCGTAGTGGCCTCAGCCCAGCCCCCAGCTGCCAACCTTCACGGCAACCCCAGGCTCACACCCCGCATGCAGATCCTACAGCGCAAGGACACCTGGACCCCCAAGGCCAAGCCTGTGAGTGGCTCCTTTCCCACATACCCAGCATCACGACAGTACAGGGAAGCCCTGCACACCCAGGCTGCTACCCCGTCCTGGCTCTCAGACCCTGGCACCCGTCCCGCACACAGGTATGCCCCCTGAAGGCTGCCATCGACCGGCTGGACACCCAGGAGGTGGAGATGCGTATGCAGCTGGCAGAACTACAGCGGCGCTACAAGGAGAAGCAGCGGGAGCTGGCTCGCCTGCAGCGCAGACACGACCACGAGTATGTGGGGGCGCCCTACTGGCACCCGCTCCCCACAACCACACCTGGGAGGCATGACCTGCTACCCGTGGGCAGAGGCCATGCCAGAACGGCTGAGAAGCTGGGATCAGGGAGGCTTTGACCAGTGGGGAAACTGAGCAGAGGGCAGTGCGGGAGTCAGGGTAGGACCAGTCACCCAAAAGAGGCCAGGGCAGGAAGATACTGGTCCACAGATGGTGGGGCAAAAGGTCAGTGCCCAGAAAGTGCCTGGGGAGGACTAGGGAGGACTGGAGGCCAGGGCTGGTGTTGGGGGCTGCTCCGGAAGCAGACCTGGCCATTGCAGCAAGGGCCAAGGCAATACCCTGGTTGCCATGGGCAGCAGGGCTGGAGGGGATGGGCAGTGGGCTCCTGGCTGAGCTTTGGGAATGCCCATCTGTGCCCCCAACAGACCTGTAGGCAGTGCCCTCTGGTAGACATGTTGGGGTAATGAGGGGAGCCATGAGACTCTGACAGCACCCCATGGGGCCCTCAGGAGAGAAGAAAACTCCCGCAGCAGCCCAGCACGGCGGGGGCCTGGCCGGCCAAGGAAGCGCAAACACTCCAACTCACTGCCCACCCTGCGGCCTGGGGGCCAGCTTGCCAGGAGTGATGGCAAGAAAGCCAAGTGAGTGCTGCATGCAGGGGCAGGGGTGGACAGGGCTGCCCTAGGCACTCTCCAGGCCCCGGGAGCAGAGTCCCAGCTCCTTACTGGCTTTCTCTGCTCTCTGAGCACCACCAAGTGCAGGCACCTCGCTGCCTGTGCCCAGCCATCAGCTTTGGTGCCACCCTCCAGGAGGCTCAGCCACGCTAGCTCTGAGACGGGCGGTGGCCAAGGCCATGGTGTCGCCCCCACTCACACCACTGACCTGGGCCCTCAAGTGTGAGCTGGTGTTGCGTAAAAGGCTCTTTATCTGCACCGTATAAAGTCGTTGGTCACGCTGAGCTGCTGCTCACGGCTGCCGCCCTATGTTATTATCCATTACCCGCCCGGCGCGGTCGTTGGCGCACTCCCGGGCTGGGTATAATTGTCCTTCTCGGCTACAAATTGCCTCTCCCGGCAGGCCCATTTGCATAAATCCTCCGAGCTCCTCCAAACACGATTGGCGCGCCTGCACACTGCATCAATCCTGATGATTTGGTAATAATAGTTAAATCGGCACTAAATGGTTCCTTCAATTAAGACAGAGGCAAAAAATTAATCTCAGGGCTTTATGTCACAAAACATTAGCAAATGCAGAGAAGGTTATGGTGAGGGGCGGGGGGAGTTTGTATGGGGTGCAGGAGAGAATTCACCCTATGACCGTGGGGCTTCACTGTCCTTCCACCCTGCCCAGGTGTCACCCCAAGTGGGGGCTCCAGGGCTAGCCCTTTGAGAACCTGCCAGCGGTGTAAGGGCTGCTAGGCAGAACAGGGCCTCTGAAGACCAGTCTTGTCAGGGGCCTTTTGGGGATACCCGAAACAGAGTTGGGGTGGCCCTAGAGCAGCTCCTGGGCTGCCCTGGAGTCTCCAGCCCCAAAGCCTACCCTGGAGGCTTACATGTTGCCACCACTTTCATGTGACCAAAAAAGCCAGGCTCTAGCTAGAAAGCAGCAGCTTTAGGTTAGGGAAGGAAGACAAGTCTAGGACCCTCCTTTCCCAAAGATGGGGTCTGCCACCTCCCCCCACCTCCAGCTCCTGTCCCCACTCTCCATGCTGCTGGGCCCCTTGGCGGCAGCTGGCAGTTGGACCCAGGGGATAGGCCTTTTGCTCTGCAGGAAGTGGGAGGGTCAGGTAGGATGGCAGGAAGCTGAGGACCAGGAACCCCCCCTGAGCTGCAGAGCTTCCTGCCTGGCCTCCTAGCTAGAGGCCCAGCCTCCTTGCTGGACAGGAAGGTGAAAAGGGGCATCCGGCCACACCAGACTGAGGCCCAGCCAGGCCCCCAGTGCCTATCTGAAACTTATTCTCATGGCAGCCAGGGTCCCTCTATGCTGGGAGTGAGGCAATGACAGATGAGAGGCTGGGCCTTCAGCCCCCATCCAGCCAAGAGCAGGCCGCAGAGCTCCAGGCTTGGTTTCCCCGTCAGAAATGGTCGGGTGGAAAGGAAGTCTTGCACTGGGTGTCGGGGTTGCTGGAGAGTGATGTGTCTGCTGGTGGCAGAGACCTAGGTGGAGGAGAATTGAGGCGGGATACCTTTTGCTGTGTCTCCAGCAGCTGCTGGGTCTGTGTTAACCCCTGGTCGAGCTCTAAGCCTTGAGGGGACAGCACACCTGTGGGTCTTTGGGCCACTGGGGCTTCAGCAGCTCCCAGGACGTATCTAAGAAGTGGGTGGTGGGGTGCAGGTTCCCTCCTCTAGACCCCAGTTGAGGGCCTGAGTCTGGCAGTGGGGGGTTCCTGGGGAAAGGGAGTCTGTATTTCTTTACTATTCCCACCCCACCACTATTGGAAGTGGACCTTGTCACTGGAAGCTGTCCATCCCATGCCCTTTGTTGCTGACTTTGGTAGGATCTAGTCTTGTATACTTACCAAGAGCCAGGCCTGGACCTAATCCCCACCCCAGCCTCATCGAGAGGCCCTGGTGCTCCTGTCTTATATACCAGGTGATGACAAGGCTGGGGCCACAGTTTCAGTCACACAGGGGTCTGATAGCCACAGGGCCCTGGCTTCTAAACACTAGGCTGCGTCTCGGGGAGCCCTGCCAGTCCCCGGATTCTCTCACTGGATTCCACCCAAAGGGTATCCTCTGCAGGTGGGAAGGACAAAATTTGTGGAGAAAATGCCCACTTCCAGCAAGGCCTAGTAGGAGACAAGCAGTTGGGGGCCAGGACCACTGAGGACTGGTGGTTGGACAGAGGGGGCTGCCCAGACTCCTGGAGGGGCGAGACCTATTCTGAATGGGGCAGGACTATTGTGGGCACACAGGGAGATCAGAGAGAACAAGGCTTGGGCACCCAGGCTGCCAGGCCTGTGCTCACCCTGTGCCCACGGCCACGTCTCCTCTAGGGCGGTGCGGGCCAGCTTGAGTCTGCTATGTGCGGAGCTTCAAGGCGGTGATGAACCCATGAAGAAGCGGAACAAACTGGAAAAGACCGTCTACATGGGCCTGCAGACGGTCTCTGTGGTGAGCCCACACCCCAACCCGCCCAGGGGGCTGTCGGGACAGGGAGCAGGTGGCACCCAGCCCTGTGCCATCACCTGACTGGGGTGCCCAGCCAAGCCAAACCTGCGAGCTTTGAGTACCTCAGTAGTGGAGGCAGAGCTTTGATATGGGATAGAGTGAGGGAAAGTCACTGTCCTTACACCCCCTGACATTCCTCCCACCTCAGCTTGTGCCATCAGGAGGGATCTGGGCAAGCAGCAAGCAAGAAGGGTGGCCCTGGCCCTTCTTGGGATGGCTCTAAACACCGTGTCCAGGGTGCCTCCAGCCCCCCTTTCTCTCCATGATCAGGAGCTGGGTCCTGGCCAAGAAGGCTTGTCCCACTCAGATCAGGAACAAACAGCCTATACCCATGACTCCATGGTGCCCTGATCCCTGGCCTCCCTTTACCCTGAGGTCACCTGCGTGGATGGGTAGAGTAGAAAGCTGGAGTGGGTAACAGTGATAAGTCTTAGCCCCAGTGGTAGCCCGCAGCCCCAAGCCAGATGTTAGCCTTTTGAGGGCAGGGCTTCGCCTTGCGCTTCCGGACGGGTGCTTGTGCCGCTGAGCTACATCCCCAGCCCAGGGCTGTCAACTTCTGAGCCCTAAATTGGCAGAGGAAGCCCGAGGACCTGTGCTCGGAGTGCAGCCTCTGCCTTCCTGTCCACAGGAGAGGGTGCGGTGTAAGAAAAGCAGCAGCCATGGTGGTGAGCTGGCATCCTCCGTGGCTGACAGAGTGGCCCAGCTGAAGACGAAGGTCAAGAGCAAGGGGCTACCTGCTGGCCTCAGCCCCTTCCCACAGAAGGAGGCCGCCCCAGGTGGCCACATCCGAAAGAAGCTGTCCCGAACCAAGAACACCAAGGTGTCTGGGACAGCCCGGCACCCACAGCCTGATGGTGATGGTGGCAGGGAGATGTCCAAGTTCCCGGCCCAGCCTGCGGTAACTGTGGCACATGAGGCAGGCAAGTTGTCGGTGGAAGCAGCTGCAGCTGGGACCTCCAGGTCATGGCCACCTGGTGACTGGGGGATGTGTGCACAGGGTGGAAGCCATTGCTAGAACCAGTTTAGGGTCATAGAACAGAGGAGACCACTCACTGAGATAGGTGAGGAAGAAGCTCAGTGCTCCCTGAGTGGGGAGGGAAGAAGACCCTAAATGCATTCTGGAAAGCAGCAGGGTTAAAAATAGCCCTGTGACTGCCTCTACCGCCTCCTGCAGCATCCGCCAGGCTGACCAGACGGTTATCTCTGCCCCCAGCAGACGTGTCCAGAAACAGGAGCCTAGAAAAATAGACTCTTCCTCCCTGGGGTCAGAGGCCTGAGAAAGGAACAAAGGCAGGCTGCTGGCGGGTGGTGGGAGGCAGGGGCCATCTGAACCGGTGGATGGCAGTAGAGGAAGGAACTGCCCTGGGGAGGGCCCAGCCCTGCAAAATGGTACCATAAGAAGGAAAGTCCTGTGTTCATGCAGCTACCCACCAGTACCAGCCCCAGGCACATCAGCAGTGAACTCGACCTGCAGTCCCCCAAACAGACCTGCCTGGGAGGCCCCAGCCCACCCCAGCATGGCCATGCTCAATGCCAAACCCTAGTGCTCTTTGCTTCCCCCAGGCAGTGGCTCCGACAGCGAGGACTGCCAGGCTCTCCTGGCGACAGAGACAGCCCCCAAAGATCCTGGGCTGGTGCTGCACCCCAGGGCCAGCATGGCCATGCTGGGGCCCTCGCCCTCCTCTGTGGTCAAGATGGAAGCCAACCAGAAGGCCAAGAAGAAGAAGGAGCGGCAGGGCCTGCTAGGTAAGCAGGAGGCCAGGGTAGGCTGGAGCAGAGGGCAACAACAGCGGGGATCCTGCAGCAGCCTCCCTTCTTCCCCAGGGGCCTGCCACCTGTCCAGCCCTGAAAGCGAAGTCAAAATCAAGAGGCGGGCAGTGAAGGCCAAGGTGGGCGCCAAGCTAGAGCGGGCCCCAGGGCAGCGACCCCCAGGTGCACCGGGCAAGAAGAAAACTAAGGGCAAGGCCAAAGGCAACCTGACGGCAGAGCCGGGGGCTGCTTCCAGCAGGGCCCCACTCTTCAGCCCCAGCCGGGCCTTTACCTGCCACGAAGAAGGCAGCAAACTGGCCAGCGAGCGCCTCAAGAGGGCCACACGCAAGAGCACCATGCTGCAGCCAGTACTGCGGGTGAGGCCAGCAGGGCAGTGGGCACTGAGGTGGCCATGGGCATTCTGGGGGCCAGGCCCAGTGGGGAGGGCATGAGCTGGGAAGAGTTTCCCCATCCCCCTAACCCAACTGCCATGAGCCTAGGCTCAAGTCCGAGTCTCACAGTCCAGGGGGGGGGTCACAGGCCAGGAGGCCACTGCCACCCCCACGCCTGTTCCTCTGCATCCGCCCCGTGCACAGCGGAAGAATGGAGCCCTGTCCATCACGCTGTCAGCCCGCAACGCCAAGGCCATCCTGGGGAAGGGCAGGAAGCTGGGCAAGGTGAAGAGCAAGACCGTCAGCAAGCAGGTAGCTGCACCCCCAGTCCAGGAGCCCAGCCTCGGCCAGCCCTCTCACCTTGCCCCTGCCACCTGCTGACTCCTGTGACCCGCCAGGGCCAAGGCCGGGCCGTGAGCCGGCTACTGGAGAGCTTTGCCTCGGAGGGTGACTTCACATTCGACCATGACAGCAGCTTCTCCGAGGAGGAGGAAGAGGAGGAAGAGACATCCAGGGGCCTGCTGAGCGCTGAGCAGAGTGCTGCTCTGGGTGAGCAGCAGAGGTGGGCGTGTAGGTGCAAGGTGGGAGCAGGGTGCCCAGGCCACAGCGACTCATTCCCCCCCCCCCCCGACAGCACACTCCTGTACCATCCACAAAGAGGACCTGCAGGACGGGCTGCCTGTGCTCATCCCCAAGGAGGACAGCCTGCTGTATGCGGGCAGTGTCAGGACCCTGCAGCCTCCAGACATGTATGTGAGGCCCCTGCGTGGGCTGCGGGTTGGGGCTGTGCCCGGTGGGCAGTGAGTCCACAGGCCCCTCACTGTCCCGCTGCCTTAGTTACAGCATCGTCATTGAGGGTGAAAGAGGCAACCGGCCCCGCATCTACTCTCTGGAGCAGCTCCTGCAGGAGGCAGTAAGTGCATAGCCCAGGGACAGAAGAGGGTTTGCCCAGGGCCCCACCTGCTTACAGTCCTCCCCTGCTGCAGGTTCTTGATGTCCGGCCACAGTCTAGCCGGTACCTCCCACCTGGCACCCGGGTCTGCGCCTACTGGAGCCAAAAGTCTCGTTGCCTATACCCTGGCAACGTGGTCCGAGGTGAGTATATCAGGCTGGGACTCGGCCAGGCTTCCCATGAGACCCACGAGTGCCTGTGGAGACCCTTGTCTTGATCTAGCTTGCCCTGCAGTGTAGAGTGTGGCAGACCCGGGCCAGGCAATAGAATCAGCTCCCAGTGGCCCAAAAGAGTAAAGGCCTATGGAATGGGGAGGCTTACGTGTCCGTTTGGGCCGATGAGGTTGGTAAAGGACCCAGAGTTCCAGTGCCAGAGTCACTGAGTCCATCACAGGTTCACAGCTGTCCTAACAAAACTGACCACACCACAGGATGGCTAGGGGACAGGGACAGGCGCTGGCCACTCTCAGGGCTGCCAGGCAGCTGCAAGCCCAGATGGGATCAGGGAACAGGCACCGCCCAGCTCGGCACCCCACTGTCCTCCCACCTCCCCAGCTCGGCACCTGCCCCACAGGGCCAGCCGCATGCTCAGGCCATCCCGTCCACAGGGGCCTCCAGCGATGAGGAGGAGGACCTGGACTCTGTACTGGTGGAGTTCGACGACGGGGACACGGGCCACATTGCTGTCTCTAACATCAGACTGCTACCCCCAGACTTCAAGATCCAGTGTGAGCACCCGAGAGCATGCAGGGTGGGGTCCCCCTCCTGCCCCTCAGTTCCTATACCCCTCACCTGGGACTCCACCATCTCTGGACAAGCACCGCAAGGGAGGGATGAGGGGTGAAGGTCACCCCGTGGACCTGCACTGAGCCCCTCTGCTCACTGTGCAGGTACAGAGCCCTCGCCAGCCCTGCTGGTATCCAGCAGCTGCCGGAAAACCAAGAAGGCATCCAGTGAGGCCCCCCCACCCAGCGAGGCCCCGACCCCCAGCCTGTCCCCTAAAGCGCAAGATGGCCCCGAAGCATCAAAGACTTCCGGGAAGAAATCTGTCAGCACGGACAAAGCTGGTAGGTATAGGCCATTCAAGTCCCCAGTCAGGGCAGGGGAACCAGGTGGAATGGGTGGAGGTGGCCTCGCCAGCCCTGCGAGTCCCACTGACTCTCCCCGGCTTCCCCCCAGGCAAAGCTGACCTCCTCACCTCAGGTGCCAAATCCGCCTCGGGGGCCTCAGATCACCTCCTAGGCCGCCGGGGGAGCCCTCTGCTCAGCTGGTCAGCAGTGGCACAGACCAAACGGAAGGCCGTGGCTGCTGCGGCTGTGGGCAGCAAAGGGCCGGGGGTGCTGCAGAACCTCTTCCAGCTCAATGGCAGTGCCAGGAAGCTGCGGGCCCGTGAGGCCCTTTTCCCTGTGCACAGCGTGGCTGCACCCGTATTTGGCAACGGTTTCCGGGCAGACTCTTTCAGCAGCCTAGCCAGGTCCTGCGCACCCTTCGTTGGTGGGACCGGGTCGGGCTTGCCCGGGGGTACTCACAAGCTGCTGCGAGCCAGGAAGGCTGACCGAGTGGAGGCCGAGAAGGCTGGGCGACGCAGGGTGGGCAGCGAGTTCCTGGTCAAGCTGGACCACGAGGGAGTGACCTCCCCCAAGAACAAGAGCTGCAAGGGGCTGCTTGTGGGTGACAAAGACTTCAGCCCCAAACTGGGGCGGCCCCTGCCTAGCCCCAGCTATGCACACCCAGCCCTTGTGGGGAAGGACAAGAAGGGGCGGACACCTGTCCACCCGCTGCCCGTGGGGCTGGCGCTGCGCAAGTACACCAGCCAGGCCGAGTACCCCCTGCCCTGTGACAGCGACTGCCCCAGCTCCTACTCGGACGAGGATGAGGATGGTCCAGAGCTGGCTGCTGGCATGCCCTCCCGCTTCCTCACCCGCCTGTCCATGTCCTCCTCCTCCTCGGGCTCGTCCACCTCCTCCTCCTCAGGCTCCGTGTCCACCTCCAGCCTCTGCTCCTCAGATAATGAGGACTCCTCTGACAGCTCAGACGATGAGGACCCAGCCCTGCTGCTGCAGACCTGTCTCACCCACCCCGTGCCTGCCCTCCTGGCCCAGCCAGAGACCCTGCGCTCCAAGGGGGGCAGCCCCCACACCCACACCCAGCGCTGTTTCCTGTCCAGGGCTGCAGTGGCTAGTGCAGGCGCGGGCCCAAGTGTTAGCAAGTCCAAGCTCAAGCGCAAGGAGTCCCTGAGCTTCTCCAAAGCCAAAGAGCTTTCCCGGAGGCAGCGGCTGCCGTCCGTGGAGAACCGGCCAAAGATCTCAGCCTTCCTGCCTGCCCGGCAGCTGTGGAAGTGGTCGGGGAACCCCACACAGGTAGGTGGAGCGCACCCCCACCAGGGCCAGGATTCCAGAGTTCCAGGGAGGCCTGAGGAGCAGTCCTCTGCCCCAGGACAGGCTGGCTGTCACCCTTCACCCCCGCTCTGGGCCCCTGTCCTCTCATTCTCCTGTTCACTTGCAAGTGAGCGCATTGGAAACTCGGGGGAAAAACAAAAACCTACCTGTGACCTGACAAGGCAAATGGTGACAGTAGCCATCCCTACCCCAGGCCTTCCCGCTGGGGTCATCCAAGTCCTTCAGACACCCCATGCTTTACTTTCCCTGTGGCTGGGTCCCTCACCAGTGCTGCCGGTAGACCCCTCGGTGCTGAGTGACAGCTGGCCTCAGGAGGCTAAGAAAGGCTCCATTGCACACATGGCTGCTTCTCGTGACCCCTGCTCTGTCCCTTGTGTAGACCTGAGTTGCTGGTGGGGTTTTACCCTGGTAAAGGACACTGCAGTGTCTCCACCTCCTGAGTCTCTCATACTAATATCACATGTGCGGCAAATCCAGGCATAGCCTGTCTTGTCTAGGGTGGTATGTTTTGTTTTTGAGACATGGTCTCTATGCAGTCCAGGCTGGCCTGGAACTCATAGCAGCCCTCCTGCCTCAGCCTCCTGAGTGCTGCGGCGACAGGCAGGCACCACCACCTCCAGCCCTGGGTGGTGGTTTTGCTGGGTGCCTCCAGTCGTGTGACTGTCCCCCACCCTTGCAGCATCCTTCTGTACACACACACACGCACGTACACCCAGAAGACACCCTACCTGACCCTCCCAGACCCTGGCACCCACCCTTCTCTGCCCCATGTCTCCCCTGCAGAGGCGGGGCATGAAGGGCAAGGCCAGGAAGCTGTTCTACAAGGCCATCGTCCGGGGCAAGGAGACGCTGCGCATTGGGGACTGCGCAGTCTTCCTGTCAGCTGGGCGGCCCAACCTGCCCTACATCGGCCGCATCGAGAGCATGTGGGAGTCCTGGGGCAGCAACATGGTGGTGAAGGTCAAGTGGTTCTACCACCCCGAGGAGACCAAGCTGGGGAAACGGCAGAGCGACGGGAAGGTGAGGGACAGGGCAGGGTCAGCAGGGGACTAGCCCCTCTGCATGCCCTCAGAGGCCAGCATCCATGGCCATCGCCACTGGCCATGGCAGGAGGGTGGTCAGCTGGAGCACTGCCCTGTGCAGCCAGTCCAGAGGCCCTGCGGCAGAGCATCTCTGCACACAAGCTGTGCCTGAGGCGGCCCCACCCCACCCCCAGGGGGTGGGGGCAGCCCTTGGCTCTAAGCCAGCCAGGTTCACAGCTGGGGTTCAGAGCAGCCCCCTACCACGGGCTCCCTCCTCCCAGAGGTGGAAAGTGCCCCAGCTACACCATGCCCTTCCCAGG
The DNA here is from genome assembly GCA_004027455.1 of Hydrochoerus hydrochaeris. Taxonomy (NCBI): domain Eukaryota; kingdom Metazoa; phylum Chordata; class Mammalia; order Rodentia; family Hydrochaeridae; genus Hydrochoerus; species Hydrochoerus hydrochaeris. The sequence continues at coordinate 84,315 of PVLA01004884.1, forward strand.
AGAGAAGCCAGTTTTCCTCCAAAGAAATACATCTTCCATGTCAACATCCATCAAGGTCCCCAGCGCAAACTTCTGGGTTTTTTATCAGAGTCTTGTTCAAGTCCCCCCCCCTCCCGAGCCCATGCGTCTTTCTGGTTGTTGGTGGGCACAGGCCAAGGCCCTTCCCAACTCATGTGCCACCCTGCAGAACGCACTGTACCAGTCCTGCCACGAGGATGAGAATGACGTGCAGACCATCTCCCACAAGTGCCAGGTCGTGGGCCGAGAGCAGTATGAGCAGATGACCCGAGGCCGCAAGCACCAGGACCGGCAGGACCTCTACTATCTGGCAGGCACCTATGACCCCACCACCGGGCGCCTGGTGACGGCCGAGGGCGTGCCCGTGCTGTGCTGAGCCACACCGCTGCCCACCTCCTGCCCTCCCTGGGCCTGCGTGTGGAGGTCAGGCTGAGCCAGGGGTAAGTCTGAGAAAATATGCAACCCCTCTGAGGCGAGACGGGCTCTCCACGACCTTCCCTGGAAAGAGCACTCCTCGGCGTGGCTCAGTCCTGTCCTGTCCTGTCCGCCGTGGAGGCCCCAGCTGCTGTTTTCCCACGTCGCAGTTCTCAAGAGATTAGAACCCAAGCCATATTTCCCTAGTACCTCTGACCGTCTCCCACCAGGGAAAGCAGAAATCAGGTGTGTTGTCTATTTATTTCTCTATGTAAATATTGTATTTCCGTGGGGAAGTTTTATGAAAAAAAGTGGAAAGAATTTTCCCCACCCACATAACGAGGGTGTGTATGTGTGTTCACCCACATAACGAGGGTGTGTATGTGCAGTTTTGTCCTGGAGTTATCTTTGGAAATGCACTGTTCTCCTCAGCCTAGCTGAGTCCCCACGGGGCATCTATGTGTGATGACAGAGGCAGCTCAGGCATGCGGGGGCCAAAGGCCATGGGATGACGGGACAGACCCTTGCTGTCCCGGCGGCCTCTGGGGGCCCTCTGTAAAGTGAAAGTCTCACTCGAGTTTCCTTCTTTTCCATCCATCTAGCATTGGGCTTGGGGGTAGTGATATGAGTCCCTGAGGAGAAGGGGTTCTGGACAACAAGATGGAAGTCAGTACCACCCTGTCCCCAAACTCTGGGAAGGACTGCAGCCATGTGTATCTTACCTCTACTTAAGACAAAAACGAACAAATATTTTATTTATCAGTAAGAAGTGATGCTTTGATTTTATTTCCTAAGTATTCCAGTTATTTCTGATTTCTGTTTCCTCAGCCACTTTGTCCCAGGCAGAGCAGTTGGGCCCCTAACCCCTGTGCCCTGTGCCCCCTTCCCTTGCTAGAGAGCAGCAGGGCTGCTGTGATGGGGTGGCTGGACCGGGCCCCTCTGGGCTGGGCTGGAGCGCAATCCCTGTTCCCCCCACACCACTGGACAATGGCTGTGAGACTCCCCTCCGCTCCAGCACCTTCCCCAGTGCCTTGCTGTCCCTGGTGACCTCGCTGGCCAGCTCCAGAGGCCCCGGGAAGGGAGAGGGGCCCTCACACCCTCTACCTGCCCATCCCTGGAGTTTGCTGGGCCTTTTCTGCAGCCACTCGGCAGGGTAAATGACCTGGCCTCTGACCTCCCCCAGAGCCCAGGAGAGGCTGGCACCCTCCCACCCCCGACAGAGCAGGCCAGACCCACCACCCAGAGACCCCACACCCCACCCAGGAGCCCCGTGCCCTCCAGGAGCTGCAGGGAAGCCTCCTGGGCACCTCACGCCTCCGGAGCCCTCTGGCCCCCCTTCTTTGCTCTTGCCAGTCAAGAACACGTCCCATTCCTGGGGCCTTGTCTCCCCCAACTGCCTCCCAGCCTCCCACAGGCTGCTGCTGGTGGCTCTGCTGGATACCCAAGGGCAGGGAAGGGGCCTTGCTGTGATGAGGGCCCCTACACCCACCCCAAATCCGCCCCGTGTCCCACTCGAGTGCAATATTTCATCACCTGGAGAGAGGGCTCTCGGGTGCTTCTCACAGCGTAGGAACCAGGAAGTTGTCAGAGGGAGGCAAAGGCCTGGCCACTAGGCCAGGGCTCAGGCTGCTCAAGCCTGGGCACAGGGACGGACGAGAAGCCCCTGCCCTTGGCCACCTCTTCACCCTCAGCCAGGCTTTCCCCTTGGCATTGTTCTTTTCTCTTTTCCCTCCCTTGCCGCGTGCGTGCGGGCGTGCGGGCGTGCGGGCGGTGTGACCCTCCCCTTCTCTGTGGTTAAATGTCGCGGGAGCACGATCCTTGTAAATGTGTAAACTAAGAGGATGGTTGGATTTTTTTTTTTCAATGTAAACACTAAAAACAAACAAAACACAAAGGTTTTATGAACAGTAAACTCTATGTAAAGGCATTTTAGTATTAAATTTTTTATTGATAACTTGCTTAAGAATAAATATATGAACTATTGTACAGGTTTTTGGTGGTCCGGATGGTGACTCTTGCCTGGTGTTCTGTGTGCATGCCCCATCATCACCCCCAGAGGACTGAAGCCTAGGGGGCCAGGGGACGTGCCAGGTCTGGCTTGGGCCTCCCATCCTGCTCCTGGTGGCAGCCCAGGTGTAGGGCACTGGTGCTGGGCAAGAACATAGGACCAGAAAGGGAGGCGGCAGCCTCTGGCCCCTGAATATGGCCCCTCTTGAGCCCAGAGACTCCCAGTTGTGAGCCAGGCTGAAGCTGTGACAGGTCAGTCACTAATCCCACCTGAACCCATCCACATAGCCAGAAGAGGTTCCTCCAGAAGGGGAGCAAGGCGGGACCAAAGCACAGAGGCACTGGGCCTGGTAGCACACACCCCTAACCCCAGCCAGCACTCCGGGGCTGAGGCAGGAGGATCATAGGTTCAAGTCCAGCTGAGCAACTTAGCAAGGCTCTGTCTCAAAATAGAAAGGGCGGCCTGAAGATACAACAGTGCAAAGGCCATGGATTCAATCCCCAGCCCACGCTGAGCACCACGGATGCCACGAATGAATGGCACCACAGAGTGGACACCCACCTGGAAGGGTAGTTGATTCACTCAGCAAACGTTTTCTCAGCTGACGGTCATGCGGGAGATAATAAACCACAGTCCTGATTGTTGTTAAATGGAAGATTGCCTATCCCCGAGAGGCGGCCCAGGGTAAGAGTATATGCTGGGAAAGCGTACAGTGCACCTCCTACCTCCTACCTGGAGAGAGCCCACCCATGAGGCTGTAGACCAGGGAAGGGATGCTGCTCCTTGCTCTCTGCCTCTGGCCCACCCCATGTGTAAGGGGCTGCAGGACCATGTGCACACGTGCACGCACCCATGTATCCACCGGCATGCACACGTGCACACTGCTGCAGCCCGCCAGCCCTTGCTGTGCAAATTCCCACCCCAACTCCTATGTTCCTCTAGGGCATGGAACAGTCAGAACCCACCCCTGGAGGCAGAAGGCCCAAGTGCCAGTGGCCTAGCCAGGACCCGTGACATGCAATCCTAGGACACAAGGAGTCCCCACAAACTTCTTCCCACCCCAAGGCCTGCCTAGTGGGCACCAGGACGGAACAACTAGGCACTAGACCTGTGGCTGCCTAAAGCCAAGGTGCCTATCACATCCAGGGGCCCTGACCGGAACAGTTCAGACTGTGTCCTCAGATCCTCTGAGGCTGTGACCAGGCATCCCCTCTTGGTGGCCTCCCTGCTGGCTGCCCCTCAGCTGCAGAAGGTAGGGCTGGGTGAGCAGGCTGGGACCTGGGGTCAAGCTGCACTTCCAGTGCAGGGTACCTATGGCCTGGGCTGTTGGCATTGGGGTCCCCGAGAGCAGAGGAGGAAGAACTTGTGTAGGGCCAGACTGTTGTAAGCTTGGGAAACCCAGCTTTGGAAGCTGTAGCACCAGCCAGGCAGAATCCAGCCTGAAACAAAGCCAGCGTAGGAAAGAGGCCTGATCGCTGCCGGCTTCCCAGGGCCCTAAGCGAAGAATTCAACACGGCTGCCTCCTTCTGCCCAGGTCACACAGGGAGGTCAGTGGCAAAGCAGCTCTGGGGCAGGAGACTGATGGGGCCAGGGTGGGACAGTGACAGGGCACAGGAAGGTGAGCGACAGGCCTCTTGGCACTAGCACTGGGGCCCCAAAACTACCAGGAACAGTAAAGCAGACAAAACTGTCCCTGGGGTGGCCAGGAAGGCTTTCTGGAAGAGGTGCTCCATGAGCTGAGTCTTGGAGAAGCCTAGGGCAGGAGAATAGAGGATAGAAAAGGACCTTGTTGGTGGGTAAGAGGAGAGTGAGAGAGTGGCAGGACCTTGTTGGCAGGTGACAGAATACCTCCCTAGAACAGAATGGGACCAACACCATCTGCTGTGTCGGGGAAACAAAGGGTCCAGTCGGGGCCCCTCTGTTGCCAAGGGCCAGGGATAGACGGCTGGGCTGACCCAGGCCCTGTGGAAACACTAGCCCCAAGAGAATGCTAGGGGTAGAGGGCAGGGGCACAGCCCTAAGGCCTGCAGATGGGGCTGGGGGTGCTGGCTAAAATGTCACCAATGAGCCCAGGTGACATGGACAGGTGTGTGAGCCCCAGAAACAGCTATCAGCAAGGACAGGCCCCTAGGATACAGCAGGGGCACAGCAGGCTGAGGGGAACCCCCACGCATGCTCTAGCTTCCTTGGGTTCTGCAGGGAGCAGGACGCTGCCCAGGCCACCTTGACCCTGTGCCTGGCTTCCTCTTCCCAGGACAGGGCAGCCCCAGCCTTTCAGAACCTGCTGCCCCAAGGAACTGGTCCTGGCCAAGGGCAGGGTGTGGAGGGAAGGACACAGCCACGGTGCCCTGGGGGTTAAACATGCAGGACTACACTTTGATCAAGACAAACGAGCCATTATGTGAAATGCTGGAGCAAGATAGATGATGGTACTGGGTGAACAAGATCAATAAAAGTGATGTTTTATCAGGTAGAAATGACAACCTGGCTGATCGCAATTCGTTTTTAATACCACAAACCAGTTGGGGACGAGGAGGCTTTAATTGCTGGTCCTCAGCCCCAGCAAGGTGGCCAGGCTGGCCGGGCCTGGGGCCGGCCCTCTAGTGCTTAGCTGTCCAGGGCTTAACCTGGGGAAAGGCCAAGGGCTCAGGCCCCTGGATGGTCTCCTGAGTCAGACAGGTACAGGGACAGGGGAGGGAGGAAGCTGCCAGCACCGCTGGGTGCTAAGAAATGGACAGAAGTGGCATTCCCAGAGATGGCCCAGAACAGTACCGCATCCCCCATGCCCCTGGGGACCCACCCGGCTCAGCTCCCTACCCAGACCTGCCCCTGCTCAGGGCCCCAGCACAGAATGCAGTCAGCAGGGACACCTAGAGGCTAAAGGGACCTAGGCTTGCAGCCTGCCACCAACCCCAGGCAGGAGGAGGGCTGAGCAGGGGCAGTGGGAGGCAGGTCCAGCCTCTGGACCAGGCGTGCAGGTGCCATCTGACTTCCCTCGTGCCTGTGTGTCCTCACATGTGACATCATAAACACCTTGACTCCTGCCATGAAACCAGGATTTCTGAGCCAGCGTGGGCAGGGTCCTCCCAGTCCACACAGCAGGCCTCAGCCCCACCCCCTGGTGGGAGAGCACCTTTGCTGCTTGCAGCCTGCTCAGGTCCCTCCTGGCTACAGCAGCTGGGACTCTAAGGCCTTGCCCCACAGGGGGAGCTGGACTCCACCCCGCTGCTGGGTCACCCAGTAATTCCTCAGGGCCCAGGTGACAGTGGAGCTCTGAGGCGTGGCCCAGGGACTAACTGAGGCCTCACATGGGGGTTGCATTCGCCCATCTTTATAGAGAGCCACAGAAAGGGCTGGGCGTGTACCCACCTGCCCGGCTGCAGGGAGGATCTGGGACCCACGATGGGGCAGAAGCATGGGGGAGGGTGCCAGGGAGGCTTCAAGACACAGAGGACAGGGACTCAGGAAGCAGTGGTACACAGGCAGGTGCATGGAGCAGCGCAGGGAGGTGACAGCAGAGGGCCGGGGTGAGGACTGCGGCACATGCTGTTCTGGTGTCTGTCAGCCAGCCCGGGCCAGGGGACAGTAGCCCCGACTTACGTGAGGAGGTGCAGGGAGGGAGGGATGCTTGGGCCCTCGTGACTCGCATGGGGACACCCCTGCTCCACCCTCTTCACCAGGGACCCAGACCAGCTTCAAGGACAACAGAAAACCATGTTGCTAACTCAAAACAGACGCCTTGTGCCTAGGCAGCCCAAAGTGTCCCAGTGTAACCGAGGGGTGGTGCTGGGCCCTCCCAAGGTGCTCAGGTCCAATTTCACTCTGCTGCCTGCACACCTGCTCCAAGGAGCTTCCGGTCCCCACCCATACCCTGGACATCCTTAGCCCAACTCCTGCAGAAAGAGGGACAAAGCTCCCTGGACACTGCCCTTCCGTGCATCACGGGGCTCACGTCCACAGCCAGATGTCCGGGGTACTGTGTCAGTTCTGAAGTCCATGCACTTTTTTGACTTCCATCCCAGGGGAAGAACAGACCAGGAGCAGACAGACACCTGCCGTCACACAGGACCCTGCTCACAGTGAGCTGCACAGGTCACTGAGCCTGTGCCACTTCCAAGCTGGAAAAGGTTTTGTCATCTTAGGCTCCATGATCCTCTGGCCACATCTTGTGCCTCCTTCCTTTCCCTAGCTGGGTTTTCAGTCATGCTCCACCTCACCCACCCCAGCTGCAGTCCACGGGCAGCCCAGGTGGGGCCAAGGAGACAGCACAGCACCCATCCACAGGAAGTAAAGGTGTGGGAGCGACGCAGTACCTGGCCTGCCTGGCTGCCACCAGCTGCTCAGGGCAAACCTTCACCTGTCAACAGGACAGCAGGAGCCCAGATGACACCCAGCCCTGGTGCCCGACGCTTCTAGCCTGTTCCAAACATCCCACAGGGAAGGTTGTGAGAGCTGCTGCTGCCACACTGCTACCCCCACTACCCCCACCCAGTTCAAACTCCCCTAGGGAGTCACATAACCCCCTGACCAAGGAGGCAGCCACCCTCTTTTGTTTGCAGACAGCTCTGTGGGTGCCAGCCCAGCCCCAAAGAGCAGCCCCACCATTCAACACCGTCCTCCAGCACACAAAACATAGTGTCAGTCAACAGAGTCCTAGGCTGGGCCTAGCTATCAAGGAACACCAGCAATGTATGGAGCAAAAGGCAAGCAGGAGCCAGAGTGCTTCAGGGAGCAGTGCCCAGAGGATGTCACCGAGACATCACAAGGACAGCGCTCAGTGTCAGGAGGTCACGTGACCCACTGCAGCCAGCCTGGGGTTTCCTGGATGGGCAAATATGAAGGCTGCATGGAGGACCCTGGGTCCTCCTACTGAGGCTGGCCTGGGTCCCTTCTGACCCAGCTGCAGTGCTATGCAGCCCCTGGTGGTGGTGATTGCTCTGGGCCCCTCCCATCATAGCACGGGCAGCCACTTGTCCTCGCCAGGAGGATGCTATCCAGGATGCTTACAAAACTCAGTCTGCTCAGGGCAGTGGCCCCACCCAGCCCAGGCACAGCAGGAATTTTTCAGGGACCCCTCCCCTGTCCTTGCCCCATCCCATGGCCTGGCATCTGGGCTCCTTAGCACAAGTGGAAGCCGGGAGGCAGGTGTTGGGGAGGGGGCAGGAGCCTCTTGTGGTTGCACTGGCATCCGGAGCTCTGCTTCTGTCCTGTGTCCAGCCTGGCTGGCCTGCCGTGTGAAGCCCCAGAAACCATGCTGCCAGGCTTATCCACAGCGGGCAGGGGACACGGGGGAGACTGCAGACCTCAGGAGCATTGCTTTGAGATGGGATGGTGTGACAATAGCAGACCTTGGCCAACCCAGGAGGGCAAGGACCACAGGGTGCCCCGATACAAGAATGTATCTCCCCACCAGGGAAGGTTCCCCACACTCAAGCCTGTGCTTAGACTCAGGGACAATATGGCAAAGCAGGACTTGGGGCCCTGAGTTCTTGTGAATGCCCAGGTTGGCTAGAGAAACAATGATACAGAGATGGTGCCGGACATGGGTCTCTGGCCTCGGACCCTGTGCTTTTTTTTTTTTTCCTCCCAGTACCGAGGTCAGTCTCAGCTTAGGGCCCTCCCATTGAGCCCTTCCGTATTTTAGGATAGAATCTCACTAAGTCACCGATTTGCCCAGCCTGCACTTAAACTTGCAATCTTCCTGCTTCGGCCTCACACCACACTGGGATTACAGGTGTGTCCCTACTCTTCTTCCCTCCTGGGCTTCCGCTGGCTTGGCAGTAAGCAGTGGGTCTGCCCGGCATTTATACCCACTGATGCAGATTCCCATAACCCCACCTGAGGTCAGGGAGACAAGTGTGTCCTGGAGTGCAGGCACAGATGTCACCTCCAGTGCCACACCCAAGTGACCTGGGTCCTGCACCATGTTGTGCCAGGAACTGTGGCTGTGAGGTGAGGGTGGATATGCAGCCACCCTACTTTGGCAGGACTGGCCCTCACTGGGCCATGCGGTTCCAGTGGAGCTGCCAGCCGATTCCCGGGCCCAGATGGTCGCACAGCCACGTCCCCAGTCTGGGGAGCAAGTCCTTTCCTGGATGTGGGTGACAAAGCTGAATGAGGTGGCCTGGCTCCCAGCCACAGGTGGGAAGAGGCAGTACACACAGCAGGAGGGCAGGCTACAGAAGGAGGGGACGCTCTGGCCAGCTGCAGGGCGCTGACACAAGTCCTCGGGTCTGGAGCTCAGCACTGCCACTGAGCACAGTCCAGCTGAGCACAGCCCAGTTGGCATCCATCAAGCCCAGGGACCATGCTGCACCAACCCTCAGTGTTCATGGGTCCCTGACACCTCTGCTTCTCAGAGTAGTGACCACCGCTCCAGCCATTGGCGACAGTCTCCACCCCTGAGTGTCTCTGGGCTCCTGAGTGTTCAGACACTCTGGCAACAGGTAGGGCAGGTCAAGGAGGCCCGATGAACCAGTGTCCAATCAAACAGTAGTGACAACTCAGTGCTAGGAGCAGGGACAAACACGGAGTGGCCACAAACAAGGCAAGATGCAGAACAACATGTGAACCGGGGCTCCTGCCTCACAGGCATGTGTGTGTGTAACGTTACTTCTGGTGGACAGAAGCCACACAGCCAGGTGTGGTGGTACATGCTGTAATTTCAGCTACTTTGGGAGGCTGAGGCAGGAAGATCACAAGCTCAAACCAAACCTGGGCAATTTAGCAACTGGGTGAGACTATCCCTGTCTCAAAATAAAAACCTAAAAACTAAAAGATCTGGGCAATTTAGCAACTGGGTGAGACTGTCCCTGTCTCAAAATAAAAACCTAAAAACTAAAAGATCTGGGGATGCAGCCCAGGGGAAGTGGCCACCCACAGCCAGCCCAGGTGCCATGGGCACAGTATGGATAGGGCTTGGGAGCAGGATGTCACCTTTCATTTTGTCTTTCTGGTCTTGAACTCAAGCAACCCCTCTGCCTCACCTTCCAGAGTAGCTGCCACCACGCCTGCCAGGATTCACATCGACCTTATGTTTTCCATAGAAGTTTCTGGCTTCATTTTTCACAAGTGTGTCCCCTTTTGTAAATTTTAACACAAATGGAAAGGCGGGAAGCCGAAAAAGAGTGATGATGACTCAGTGTTGGAGATAGTGCTGGAAGCCCTGGGGGAAGATGGGGAGGGATCTGTGACCACACCTGCATCCCAGCTAAAGAAGTTGTGGTGACAGCTCTGGTCATGAGAGAAGGATCATGTGGGAGGGGGGCTGCAGAGTGACAGCCTGGCAGTCTCTCGTGGGTGGGGGGGCTGCAGAGTGACAGCCTGGCAGTCACTTGGGGGCGTTATTCTCGCAACACCTGCTTCCCTGCTGTTCTCCTGGAGACCTGGTTTCCTTGTCTCTGAAAATGAGGTGACCAGTGATACCAGCAGGATGGGTTACTGGAAGAGATGTGGCTGAGAGCAGGGTGGTGACACTCCGGAAGGACAGAGGCCTCCGGCCAGCTCCTACATGGGAGGGACCCCAACACCTCCCCTCTTTCCTCGGTAACAGACATCCTATGAGTAACCAGGCCATCCAGTGCGGACCTCACATTCCTCAGCTTCCTTGGAGCTATGTGCAGTCCTGGGACCAAGTTCTGGCTGAGAGGTGAACTACAAGCCACACACAGCAGGACGGGCCCTTCACCCAAGAGCTGCATGTTCAGTCCCTTCCCACTGGATAGAATGCAGATGAAATGGCTGGATAGCCAGGTGTGGTGGTGCTCACCTGTAGTCCAGGAGGCTGAGGCAGGAGGATCAGAAGTTCAAACCCAGATTGGGAAATTCAGTGACCACGTGAGATCCTGTAAAATAAAAATATTTTATCAAAATAAAAGGGAGTGGGGACATAGCTCCATACAAAGGCCCTGGGTTCAGTTCCCAGCATGGGGATGGGGGAAGCAGCTATTTGAGATGGTGACAAGGGAGCCCCATTTGGGGAGACTTGGGATGGGACAGGAGCTGGGTTCCTGGTGATTTTGAAGCCATTGTACTTCTGGGACATGACTGTGGAATTTCCATCTGATCCCGACGGATTTGTATCATGGTGCCTTAAATGGCTGGCCTGTCACCAGCCTGCCTGACCACTGCTCCTCTCCCATGTCCACCTGCTTCTGCTGGGATGCCTCCTTTGAGAGTCCCCAGGGTGCTGTGGCTTCAGAGTTTATGACAGACCCTCTCCCTGCACAGCATGCATATCCCGGCCCCAGGACTATCATTAACATCAGTGCAGGGCCCCTGCCCGGGTGCTCACCATGGTGCCCCTAGCACCCAGCTTGTGGCCTGGGCATAAGCAGGTGCCCAGCAAGCCCTTGAGAATGAGTCTAGGGGTGGGAGCTGAGCCCAGCTGTGCACACCACACCCCTGCCCACTCCCAGGCCCCTGCCATCTCCAGTCAGCTTATACCCTGCAAAGCCACATCCCCAGTCCATGAATGCTCACACTGATGGCTCAGCTCACCTATCCTAGCGTGTATTTACCAAGCCTGTAATTACAAGCAAGCAGGAGGCTAAGCCTGCCTCCCCCCTCCCCTATCCAGGCAGCCACCATCCCATCACTGTCACTGGAGTACAGGTGGGGAATCACGGTGGGTATGTGTGTGCACCCACGAAGGTCCCCTAACTCCCTCATGGCAGAGGCCAGCTATGCACACAGCCAGACTATGCCAGAGCCCACATCCTTGGGGCGCCTAATGTCACCTCCTCACCCTGGTCTTTCCCCACCTTCAAGTCCTGCCTACCCCTTCAAAACTACCTCCAGTGCCACCTCCCTCACTTGTTGCCACTCTACAGAGTCTTCTTCTGGCCACATCATGGGCTTGGCATTGTCATTGTGCTGGGCCATCAACTTCTCCAAGTCTGGACAGCATGCTGTCTTTAGCTCACCAGGCACAGGAAGACCACCCCCAAAAGCCCTAGGGAATGAATAAATGCCCCAGCTCAGATGCAGGGAAACCTACATTCATCCTGCTGAGACCAGCAAGCACCTAAAGAAAGTGGACCATCCAGGAGCAGCATCCTTGGGATGCACCTCAGCTGCCACTTACCCTGCTTTGTGACTCTACACTTGGGAGCCCTTCCTCTGTCATACAGACCCCCAGGGAAAGCCCCTGAGGAGAAGGGGCTCTGGGGTCCTGCAGGAGGGAGGGGCTAGGTCTGGCTCTACCCTACCCATGGGATCACCTTTGGCATGGGCTACAGGTTGGCTCCTGGTACACTGCACGATGCCACCCACAAAACAGAAAGCCAGCACTTCCGGAGATGCTTCCATTCACACCTCACCCTGGCCTGCTCCACTGGGCCCGAGGCTGACTGCAGTGAGGACACCATGAGCCTCCTTGGCCCCTGGCTTCTGCCTAGATTCAGCTGCAGGAAGTCTCAACAGGCAGGAGGGAAGGGAGGCTGGTGCATGTCACCAGGCTTCTCCCTGCCAGGTCACAGTGTCCCCTCTCCAAGGTCACAGCTCTCAAGAGGAGCCTCTTCCTCAACTGCAACTGCCCTTCCGGTTAGGGACTGTGGCAGCGTCCCCCTGTCGCTGGCCCTGGGTACTGCACATCTCTCCTTTAATTCATGTATTTTCTATTTATTCCACTCGCCTCAAATGCCCCGTCTCAGGGTGCCATAAAAATGTAGGCCCGTGTCAACTGCCCATATCAAAAAACATTTTTGTATGTTCCACTTGGAACTCCCCACACTACCCAACACCGGGACCGCCCCTTCCTTCCTTCCTTCCTTCCTTCCTTCCTTCCTTCCTTCCTTCCTCCTTCCTTCCTTCCTTCCTTCTACCCCGACCCTTCAGCCTCCAGGCCAAAACCAGGTTGCTCCTCTTGCTTCGCCGGGTACAGTCACCACGCTGACCCCACCATCTCCAGGCTGGGTGCCGCCCTCGGGTCCTTGGGGCTACAGGGACCGGCCACGGCTTGAAGCTCCCCACGATGTGAGTCCTCGCGGCTTACGCGCCGCCACCCAGGTTCGCTCCCCGCCGGCCAGCTAGCAGCAGCGCTGCCCCACGTGGGGCAGCCGGGCACGCGTTCCTGGCGTGTGATTGGTCACCATGAAGCCAATCAGAGGACTCAATTCACGGCCGCAGTGCCGATTGGCCAAAGCACGCTGGCGGGGCGGGGGCGGGGCGCCCTTTTGTTCTACACGCTCCCGCCCTGCGCCCGCCCTGCGCCCGCCCCGGGCCGAGGTCCGCCTGCGCGCCCCTCCCAGACCCGGACCCCAGCCCTGCTCACGCATGCCAGACAGGGCCAGCGGCCCCCTGGGCTGACCTTGGACGAGCCCTTGCATTCTCTGTCCCCAGTTCCCTGCCCTGGTTTCTCCCGGTCTCCGGGGAACTGTGGCGAAGAAGAGCTCCTAAAGGACGGACGGAAGGGGAGTCTATTAGCAGCTAGTACTCAGCGAGAGCAGAGTTCTGGGTTTTCCCCGTGGGGAGTGTTGGAGACTACCCAGCAGGAGACACAGACGGGTGTCAGGGGTTTAGCCCCTATTCCAGGATTTAGGGTGAGCTCCTTACCACGACTGGGCCTTCCTCTTCCTCTCAGATGAGACCAGGTGGGAATAGGGCAGAAGCCCTCCAGCCTGGCCAGCTGTGCAAATAACTCCTAAATCATCCCACTCTTCAATCACTCCTTAGTGGCAGTGGCCTCCCTCTGTGGAAAGTGGTGGCCCCTGAAGCGAGGGCCCTCACAGAGAGAGAGGGTTTTGGACTGGACTAAGAATCAAGGCTTAGGCTTGGGGCTCCTGACCCCAAGGACCACCATCTTCCCTGAAAGCTTCCTGGGAGCCCTTCCTAGCCCAGCTGAGGCCCCTCAGAAACCTGCTGCCTCTAAAGAGGCCACAGTGCCAGTGAATATGAAAACAGGCACCAGATCCCCAGACAGGTTCTTGCAGGTAGAGGATCAGGCCCTGAGAATCCTCGGTCCCTCTCCCCAACATGGAGAGACCTGGAAAAGCTCCCCAAGCCCAGAGTGGTGGTGAAGAGGCAGCCCTTACAGCAGCCCAGGGCCTGATCCCCTACCTGCCAAAAATGGAGTTCATCTCCAAGGTCAGCTTCCAGACCTGGTGTCTGTAAGAGCAGCTCATCCCAAGAGAAAGCGAGGTTTGGATCCTATCTACACCCTGAAGGCCTACACCCTAGTGCTCAGCCACCCACTCCAGCTCCCCGAAAGCATCAGGAGCCCAGGGCCTTGTCCACAGCCTGGTGCTTATGGCTCCTGGAAGGACTCCCAGCCTCAAGGCCTGAGCAGGTGTCTTCAGCTCCCCAGGGATGAACACTGGGAGGCTGGCATCTGCAGTGTTTTTACTGCTGAACAAATTGAATCAATTAAATAGGCCTCCTTGGGGTGGCTGGGTGGACAGGGAAGAAGAGACAGCAGAGCTAGGGGCAGCACAGCTCAATCTCTGATGGTGTCCCCAGTTCTATGAAGACTCAGATACACTCCTGTTCTCTGCTGTGTGGGGGCAGGAGACCCTCTGTGTAGACAAGAGGCAGGGCAAGTTACTGGAGGAAGCTGGTATGGGTGGGAACTGGGATAAGGCTGATGTCACCTCCCCAAGTACACACTCTGGTCCATTCTGCTGAGAGGCAAGCACTTCTGGGTTTCTCAGCCTTCTGCCCTTTAACACTTTGGGGCACTAGGGCTCCCCAAACACCAGAGCCTCCTTCCAAAGACATCTCATGGCCGTCACATAGAGGCCTCTGGAAGCTGGAATACTCTGTCCAGATACAGGCAGCTACCCAGGGAGTCTGGAAGAGATAGTGGAGGGGAAGGGAAGGAGATGATGTTCAAGGCCTGAGTCATCCAGCTGGAGTGGAAGTCTCCCCACTGGACAGGTGAGAATGATGGCCACTGTGGGAGCCCAAGTTGTTGCCTCTGTGTCCCTCTGGCCCCAGATGCCCAGGCCCTGACTCTAGTCACGACTGGCAGCAAGACTACTTTGCAGGGGTTTTGGGGGTCAGGGGGAGCTCCCCACACTGCCATTGACAGTTGGCCACCAGAGTGCCTTTGCTCAGTCACATGCCAGGATGTGTTCAGCATTAACCTACAGCAGCCAGACCACGTCTGGCCCTTGATGTCAGGTAACTGTTCTGGGTCACCAGAGGCACATGGGCATCTACTACCAAGTTCTCAAGGAGGACAGAGTGGCCATCAGGGACCTTCATCTTCAGCCCTCAGGAGCCCCAGCCAGGAGGCAGATTGGCCACAGGCCTTGACTGAGGTCAGGACTAGCTCAGGTTCTGGGAAGGAGCTGGGGTCTGGGGTTGGAGGACAGGGCTGTCTGCCACTGCAGGGGGGCACAAAGAACTGCTGCAGGTGCCACACCCATTGCCTGAGCCCTGTGCAGATGCTGACCCCTTTCCCGGCCCCCAAGGACCCCCTGCAGGCAGAGAGGAGTGTGGAGAGTGACAGTGGCTCTCTAGGTTTGGAAGTGACCATGAGACTCCCCTCCCCTCGCACGAGCGCCTTTGGGTAGAGTGTTAAGGTGAGCAGGGCAGGAGTGGAACACAGGAGGGATGCTGTGTGCCCCTGCTGTACCCAGGCACCCACAGGATGCAATCAGTCCCTGTTGGACCTGCCTCTGACTGCCCACAGAGAAGGTGGCCATCAAAGCAGTCCACAGGTAAGCATGGAGGACTGGGACGAATGAACGGTGCTTATTTAGTCTGCAGGATCAGTTCTGTTTCACATCTGCAGCCTCCGGCCCTGGCCCTCATCTTACAAGACTGGTGTGAACTAGAAGATTAACCTGGACGCCCACTACCGGGGACCCTGCCACCGGAGTAGCGTCGGGGAGGAGTGGTGCAGGCGCGCCCTCCAGCGGTCATGCCTGAGATGGCGGCCCCTCAGGGACTGATGAAGGGAAGGCGCACAGTCTTGCAGGGCCAGCAGCCTTGGGATTCCTTGCAGCGAGCCTGGTGCTCCTGGTTGCATGGTAAGCAACTCGGGACCCAAAAAGGGCGCTACTCTGGTGGGGACAGAAAAGCAAGATGCATTTTGGGAGACTCCACTAGGGTCCCAAAAGGGTGGGGCTGGGGAAAGTTACCTGACCAGGGTGAAAGGCACGGAGGGAGCGTTACATTTCAAGCGACCATCAGGAGCTGGGTCTCGTTTATCCCCGTGGCCTACAGCTGTGTGGCTGACCTTCCGAGGGATGCCTGCTGCCGGAGGCGCTGCCCGTGCAGTAGTGCACTCACCTTGGAGGCCTGCTGCCCTGGCTCTCATTGGCAAGCAGCTCCCGGCCTACCCAGAAGTATTCAAGGCTTCTAGATCCCACCACACCCAGACGGAGAGAGACCACATGCGCTATTTCCAGCACGATGGCTGTCATCTGTAATAGCTGTGTTGAGATACAGCTCACACGCTAGAAAATGCACTCATTTGAGTGTGTGATTCAGTGGCCTGGGGCTACTGCATTCTTTTTTAAATTATGGTAAGATGCATGTATATAAATTTTGCCATTTTAACCATTTTTAAGAGCATAATCTGGGGCTGAGGATTTAGCTCAGCAGCATAAGCACCTGCCTGGCAAGCATGAGGTCATGAGTTCGATCCCCGGTACCCCCCCAAAAAAAAGAGCATAATCCAATGACATCAAGTACATTTGCGGTGAGCAGCCGTCACTCCCATCTAATCGCAGGACTGTCATTGGGGACTCTGTGCTTATTAGGCAGCAACTTCCTGAAAATTCCCTTTCCCCCCAGCTGCCAGCAACCTCCAATCCACTTTTTTGTACTGGGTTTTGAACCCAGCGACTTCATTGTGAACTACCCCTTTTTATTTTTTACTTCAAGCCAGAAGCTAAGTTGCTAGATTGCCCAGGGGTCTTGTTTGAACTTGCCCGTGCGGCTCAGGGTGCAAGGGTAACAGGGGTGAGCTACCACACCTAACTTCTGGTGTGTTTCTGTGAATCCTCCTGTTCTGGATGTTTCGTAAGAGGAATTATGCAGTATATTTCCTTTGCGGCTGGGTTATTTTACTCAGCATGCTGGGGTTTTTTGTTTTCTTTTTTTGGTACCAGGGATTGAACTCACAACCTCGCGCTTGCCAGGCAGGCGCTTAAGCCACTGAGCTAAATCCCCAGCCCCAGCATGGTGTTTTCAAAACATCTGACACACATTTCATGTGTGTCAGAATCACTCTCCTTGCTAAGGCTGTTTCATATCTGCATTTGTTTATTCCTCTTCAGGGAGACAAGTGGGTTGTTCCCACCTTTTCACTCCTATGAGCACTGGGAGAACCAGGATCTAAGGTGCTGGTGGAGGCCAAGGATTGGAACTGCTGTGAGGCCACTGGAGCCCAGCACTGTGCCAGGGTTTTGGTTCCTCCACCGCTGGGCCAACATTTTTCTTCTGCCTTCGTTATTGTTATATGGCTTCAATGTTAAAGCAGTGATGTTTTCATTATGACCAACATACTCACTGAAGTAACAAATGAGAAAATCCGGAGAAGTGACCCCAAATTTTGGTAACTTGGGTGAGGTGTATTGGGGATTAAACCCTAGGTCTTTCCACTGAGCTACATGCCCAGCCCTGTTTTAATATTTTATTTTGAAAAGGGGGTCTTGCTAAGTCGCCCAGGCTGGGCTCAGATATTCCATCGTCCTGCCTCAGCCCGCTGCGGTGCTGGAATGGCAGGCGTGCTTCACTGCATCGCCTGAGCCACAAGGTTTTACCTCCCCCCCCCAAGTCCCTCCCCCGATATGTAGTGTGGCATGCCTTGAACTCGCTTATGCAGCCTCAAACTCACGGCGATCCTCCTGCCTCAGCCTCCAGAGTGCTGGGATGACAGGCGTGCACGCCCCCACACCTGGCTTACCACACGGTTTTTGCAAGCAGGAGCCGGCTGGCTTTTCTAACCTGCAGGCGAGGGGAGAGGGGAGAAGGCAGGGGTATCCCGGGATCCTGCAAGGCGCCCAGGGCAGGCAGAGACCAGGAGCGGAGGAGTCCCGCGTGGGCGTGGATTTCCCCGTCAGGGTCAGTCCCGAGGACCGCAGGGTCACGCAAACAGCGGGATGCCGGGGACGGTGGGCTGGTGGGATTTGCTCACCCGGAGCGCCGGTCCCCTCTTAGCAAAGTGGCTGCAACCCAGCCTGCCAGGCCTCGGAACTCGCGCCAGCAGCTGTGCACCGATTAGCCAAGAGCAGGCCGCTCGGGCCAATCACAGGGCGGCAGCAGGAGGACTAAGGAGAGTGCTGCGAGCGGGAACCATGCGCTTGCGCACTGGGCCCCCAACGCTCCACTTTGCCTGCTCGGGGTCCGAGCCACTGGTGCTGCTCGGCGCGGGGTCCTCGGCTCCGCCCGCGGCCGCACCGGAGCTGGAGCGCTTTGCTGGCCGTGAGGCGTCATTTTGTAAGACCCTGCGCCATCCTCCAGGAAGGAGAGGGTCACCGCTTCTCTGCCCTGCCAGCTGGGTGGACAAGGGCCTTGAAGAAGCGCCTCACCCCTTTGAGGACAGAACAAGAGTGACGCAGGGCCCGCAGGCTTCCTACCATCCGTCGGGCTCTGTCCCCTCCTGGTCTTGGGGGCCTCACAGGGCTGTGTGACACCATCACTGGCCTGGACCTTGCCTGGAAGCCCCTGGACAGGCGAGCTGTGTGACACCATCACTGGCCTGGATCTTGCCTGGAGCCCCTGGACAGGCAAGTCGGAAATCCTATACCCTGGAAAATGGGCAGAGGCAGACAGACCAAGGGGCAGGGCTTGAATAAATCTCGCTCAGCTCTCACTCTGGTGACAGCAGGTCTGCTCACCCGCTGCTCTTTGCTGTGCTGGAAAATGACAGCCTATCCACCCAGCACCCAGACAGGCCTGGGAAGCCACAGACCCTGCCTGAGCTGTCCTCCCTGGGCTGCACCCCTCCCTCACTGGCCTGGAGGTTGGATACACCTTGCTCCACTCACCCCAGGGCCTTTGCATTCCCTGCATTCCCCTTCTCCGCTCAATCTTTGCCCAGGTGTTGTCTTCATGGAGGATTCCACTCCCTCTTGCCCCAGCACACTTTCAAGCTCCCCATCCTGCTATCCGTCTCTTTCTCCCCCTCTTTGGTCGCCCTAGCAGGTGCCTCATATTCAGTGCACAGG
Organism: Hydrochoerus hydrochaeris; assembly: GCA_004027455.1. NCBI lineage: Eukaryota > Metazoa > Chordata > Mammalia > Rodentia > Hydrochaeridae > Hydrochoerus > Hydrochoerus hydrochaeris. The sequence goes on from PVLA01004884.1 coordinate 102,876, forward strand.
TGACTGGTTTCTGTGCACTCCAGCTAGCTTCTGGATCCTGTCCTCTCTCTTGCTGTGTCACGCATGGCTCTCTCTAAACATTTGCCGAGAGTACAAGCCATATGGCTGTCACCCCAGCACTCCTGGAGTCTGAGGCAGGAGAGTTGCAAGTTTAGTCCAGCCTGAGCAACTAAGTGACTGAGCAAGACCCTGCCACAAAATAGAAAATAAAAAGGGGTGAGGATTTTACTTAGTGTGAAGGCCCTTGGTTCAGTCTCCAGTACTGAAAAACAAAATGTGGGTGACAAAGCAGGAGATGTAAAGCCGTCTTTAAGAGTCAATCTGAATATAGGGGACCCCTCTTGACCAGGGTCACTGCCAGCCCCACACTCGGACAGATCCACAGGCGACATTTCCATTTCCAGCACAGCACAGGGCCTTTTTGTTTTATTTTGTTTTGTACCAGGAGTTGAACTCAGAACCTTGCATTTGTGAGGGACCTATGCTGCTGAGCTAATCCCCAGCCCTGAGGGCCTTTGTTCTTGAGCAGGGCCACCAGAGCACCTCAGTTCGAAAGGAACAAAGACTGATATTTCACCATTGGCCCAAAGAAAGGAATTATTGCACCAGCCTTGCAAGACCAAAGCAGTACACAGTCCAGTGGCCATAAAGTGTCATTTTTTCACCTGCCAAACTGAGGAACATTCAACACCTGGGTGCCAGTGCCAGGTGTTTGTGGGGTACTAAAAAGGTTCCCAAAGAGAGGACACAGCCCTCTGCAGTACAATCTGTTCTGTCTGAGCCACCCTGAACTTCTGCTAAGGAAGGGGCGAGAAGGCACAGCCAATGGATTCTGCTCCGGCGGGGACTCCAGACTGCTGAGCTTGGGCCAGGGCTGAGAGATGCTAGGCTGGGATGGCCACCGGCTCCTGCCTGCCCATGCTCCCTGCTCCTTCTGACCTGCCCAGTACAGTTAGTACTCGAGATGTTGCAAACAAGCTGAGAGGGGTACCAAGTTGGGGTGAGCACCAGGACTGCGGCCTCCAAGGGAGGGGCCTCCAGGTTCCATGTGGCCTGCAGAAAAAAGGAGCCAAGGAAGCCAGGAGTGCATGCTAAGGAGATCCCGTACATCACAGCTCCCCCCGCCCCAGCCCTCCAAGTGGCTGCCTGGCTCTTTATATTGATGCTTTTAATTTCTCTCTAAAAACGAGCAAGATTATTTGAGTTTTGTGGGAGCTGTGTGAGGCAGGGAGCTGACAAATGATCCCCTAGTCCCCAGGTGTCACAAGGCCCCTCAGCTGGGCTACGGGCCAACATCACTGCCCCATGCAGTCTTGCTGCTGGCTCACTTGCCACAGTCCCAAACACCTGTCGGTTTGGAAGACCCCTTGTGTCCACCCCATGCCTTCAGGACTGGTTGTGCTGCTGACCAGGTTGCAGTGTGGCTTGTGTTGACGGTGCATTCCTTTGTTTGCTTCACTAGGACAGGCAAGATCTGAGAGTGTCACAGAAAAGGATTTCTGTGTAGCAAATACGAGTATTTTGAGCAGAAGGAAATTGGGGGAAAGTAACTAATTCTTTGTCTATGCTAGAGGCTGTCTGGGCTCTTGGGGCCCTACAGGAAGGAATCCCGAAGAGCCACATTCAGCTTCCTGGGTGTGACTCTCAATCTCCTCCAGTAGGACTGAGGCATCTGGGTAACGAAACTGGCTAATTAGAGGTTGAAATAAGCTTGAAGGCAGCCACACTGGCAGAGATACAGAAAGGCTACCATGTAGGGCAGCCAGTCTCCTGTGCCCCCACCCTGGGGCATTCCTCCCTGATGACCAGGGTAGGCCTGTGGGGCCAGTGGAACAGGGCAGAGGTGGTGTCTTTACTGGGCTTAGGTTCTGGAAGATACTAGAGCTTCTATCTGGAAGTCTCACATTTCTCCTCCTGTCAGTGGTCTCGGGACAGCTTGGCAGTGAATCCTCCAGCCCTGATCAAAGCTTCAGATGCTGCACCTCCAGCCCCAGCCTGACCACAGCCTCATGGGGAAAGCGAGGTGTACAGGTCAGCTTTCCCATCGCTGTACAACACCTGACTGACAGCATAAAGGAGAGGTTTAATGTGACTCAGGATTTCAGGAAGTTCAGTCCATGGTCAGGTGGCCCGGAGGCAGGACCATCATGGCGGAAGAGTGCAGTTCATGGTGGCAGTGAAGTAGAGCATGTAGTGTCAGAGGAAGGTGTGGGGGACCAGATATAGATCCCAGGATCTCCATGACCCATGCGGACACACCCCAGGATGCACTCCACCAAAACCCTGGGGCCTTCTAATCCAAGTTAACACATCACAATTGACAGTTGCACCCGGCAAGCCACATGCCCAACCCCGACACTGTATGTGAGGTGACAAATGTTTGTTTTAACCCAGAGTTGTGGGGCCATTTGTTGCACAGTAGCAAAGAGCCCAAAGACCACTGGTGTTGGTCTGGATGTCATTACTGTAACACAGTATGTGATGCAGGCTCATTTTATAAGTTTTATTTAGCCCACTGTTTTGGAGGTGTGAGGGAATGACACTAGTGTCTGCTCAGCTCTCCTGAGGGCCCTTATGTCACATCACAGCAGGAGTGTCAGGGAGAAGTCACATGGCCCTGCAGGACCCTGGGGAGGCCCAGGTCCTGAAATCCCTTCAGCGCCCGGTGCCCCTTCAGGGTCTGCTGTCTCCCACCTCACACTGAGCACCATACCACAGACCACACCAGAACCACGGCAGCACCTCAGAACAGCTGGGGTGCAGCCATGCACCCGACAGAAGCTAGTTATAAAAGCCAGGCAGAGGGCCGGGCTTTAGCTCTGCGGCACGGGCACCTGCTGGCAAGTACAAGCTCATAAGTTTGATCCCCTGGCCCCCACTCCACCCCACCTCCGCAAAAAAAGAGGCAAAGGGTGGAACAGAAAATCCCACAGCTACCGGGCTTTCTTTCTTGACCCAGGGCAGCATAGGAAGCCCCATATCCGGGTCAGGAGCACGGGTGGAGTCGCCACATCTCCCACCACCCAGATCCTGTCTGCCTGGCCCCGGGTCCGCAGGTCCTCGGTGCCGCTCCCCCAGAGGTCAGCTGTCATGTCCTCCCGCTGTCCCTCCTGCTGCCCAAAGAACTTGGGGCATCCCGGGTACCAGGCACCACCTCGCACTCCACGCGGGGACTTCCTCCAACACACAGCAGACAGTACCCGGGGTGCAGGGATCTGCCCACCCCTGAGGCCACCCACGGACCCAGCAGCCCCTGGCCCACGGCGGTGCTGAGGAACACGCTCCTCGGTGGGCGCACACAGGCCTCCTAAGCAGAAAGCGGGGACGGGACAACAGCAGAACTCACACAGGCTGACTCACTGCGCCTGAGACCACAGCCTCAGCGCACAGGCGGGAAAAACGAGCCCCAGTAAGAGGCAGAGCGGGCATCCACAGCCCAGCATCTGATGCTCCCCTAGAAGAAAATCACCTACCTGCTGGGGCTCTGTGCCCGGCCCTGCCCACCCCACCCCACCCCCCTACCCACCCCCACCCCCGCCTTAGCTGCGGTGCCAACCAGAGAAGCCAATCGCATCTGTGCTGCCTTCCTTGCAATGATTGGCCAGGCGAGATGGGCCTCAACCAATCAGAGCACAGTTCTCTCTGACCACAGATCTGCTCAGTGCTCGGAGCCTTTGGCTGCTCCCGAGCAGCTGGGGTAAAAGGTTCAGGTCAGAGCCACTGCGGTGACGGTGACGTTGCCGTTTCCAAGGAGCCAGCATTAGCATAAAGCTGATAGCTGGGATGGGTAGAGGTGAGGAAACCGAGGAGGAACCCACCTGGAGCCCTGGGATGGGGACACGGCTCAGTGGTGGGAAGAGGCGTGTGCATGGGGCCCTGGGTGTCAACGTCCAGCAGCAGAAAATCAAATCGTGTGGCTCCCTGATCCAACGGTGTCCGATGCCAGCGGTTGTTTATATTAGGTTAGATGTTGGCAAAGCGAGGCCCTGGAGACTCTGCAGGCGGTGACAGAAAAGATTCAGCGATCATAGGACCAGAAGCTGTTGTACTGAGGGCTTCGGGCCCTCCAGCAATGGACAAGTGCCAGGGCGACCTCCAGCCGGGCACCCACTTCCAGCCCGCCTTCGAGAAGGGCTCTCAGGGTCCTGGTGGCTGCAATGGCTACCTGACCCTGTCCCCAAAGCTGACTTCCCCCGGGGCTGGGTGATGAACCCCGTGTGACGGAAGAGTGGGGACAGCTGAGCCTCTTCAGCAGCTGCATAGTTCATGTGCTCACTGCGCAGGCGCGCCCGGTGCACCTCAAGCAAATGGTGCAACACCCAAGTACCAGGAAATTCCAGTCCTGGGACCTGTTGTTCTCAGAGAACCAGATCTCCCAAGGTGGGGAGTGGCCCAGTCAAGCACCAGGCTCTTTCATCTTTCTGCTGCAACATCCTAGCAGGCAGGCTTCTGGCCTCCTGGCTTGCAGAGTGGCTGCTGGAGCTCAAAATGTCACATACTCCTCCACAGTCACAGCACACAGAAAAGACAAAGAGGCCATCCCTGTCTGTCACCACTTAATGCCCTGGGCTTTGGCTAGCAAGAAGGTAACACCAGATGCAGCCCCAAAGCCTTGGACCAGAATTATGAGCCAAAATAAATCTGTTAGAGAAAGAAAGAAAAAAGAAAAGAGAAGGGAGAAAAGAGAAGAGAAAAGAGGAGAGAAGAGGAGAGAAGAGAACAGAAGAGAGAAGAAGGGAGAGGGAGGAGAGAGGAGAGGGGAGAGAAGAGAGAAGACAAAAGAAGAGGAGGAGGAGAGAGGAGAGAAGAGAGGAGGAGAGGAGGAGAAGAAGAGAAGAGCAGAGGGTGAGGAGAAGGAAAAGAAACAAAAGGACATGGCCAAGCACATCTGCCTCCTTTATGGGGAAAGACAAGACTCCCCAGAAGCCAGGGAAGCAAATCCCTGGCCCAGCTGCCCACCCGTGCTATGAGGAGTCTGAAGCAGTAGACCTGGTGTTCCTGGTGGCTTTAGCCAGGCTTGCTCTGTTCTGAGGCATGACAGCCTCAGCAAGAGTGCAGCCTTGAGCTGGTACACACCTATAATGCTAGCACTCGAGAGGCTGAGGCAGGAAGATCACAGTGAGCACCTGAGTTCCACAGTGAGTTCAAAGCCAGCCTGGACTACATAGTGAGACCCTGTCTCAAACCTCTCCCCGCCAAAAAAAAAGCACTAGAGATGAATTCGACATCAATTGTCTCAAATTGAATTGTAGATTTAATGTAGTCCTAATACAGTCCCAAAACACTTTTGTTTATAAAAAAAAAAATCAGCCTTACAAGGAACACAAAGGCCTTAGAAAAGCTGCAAGGAGGTTCAGCAAGTTTCACACGCATGACAGAGGGACTGCGTGTGACACCAGCGTGGCCTCAGTGTGAGGACAAAAGTCAGGAAGCAAGAACACAGAGGCCAGAAACAGACCAACAGGTACTCAGCTCTTTGCCTTTTTGTTTGTTTGTTTTTGTTTGTTTGTTTTAGACAGGGTCTACTATGCAGTTCAGGCTGACCTTGAACTCTCTATGTAGCCCAGGCTGGCCTCAAACTCAAGGCCATCCTCCTTCAGCTTGATTTGTTGTTGTTGTTGTTGTTGTTGTTGTTGTTGTTGTTATTGTTGTTTGGTCTTTTCTCTTCTCTTTGAGATAGAGTCTCACTGTGCAGGTCAGGCTGGCATTGAGCTCACTTCATAGCCCAGGCTGGTCTTGAACTTGCAACAATCTTCCTACCTCAGCCTCTCAAGGGCTGGGATTACAGGCCTGCATCCCCATGCCCAGCAGTGCTATTTTTATTAATATTGCCACATTGCTCCTTAAAATTACTGTGCCTTAGAGGATCATTGCGAGTTTGAGACCAACCTGGGCTACAAAGGAAGTTCAAGGCCAGCCTGAACTGCATAGCAAGACCCTGTCTCAAAACATACGCACACATACAAAAAATTACCCTGCTTTGCACTGTTTCTTTGAGATGAACCTGGGATGGAATCGAGGGTCTTACTCTACTCAGCCCCTGATTGGTTGATCATGACAAAATTACCAAGGTAATTGGATCTGAAAATTCTTCAACCAATGGTGTTAGAACACCTGGATTTCTGTTGGAGAAGTAAACACAAAAATTGTAACTCACATTCATTAATCTTAAATGAATTTCAGATCGATCTAAATGAAAAAAGAAACAGAACTTCTGAAAAAATTGGAGGCAATTTTGATACCTTATGATAGGGCACAAAAGCAGTAATGGTAAAGCTAATTGTCTTGGTTACTTTTCTCTGGTTGCTGGGACAGTTTACCCTACACCCAAAATTAGGAAACAAGGTTGCTTTAGCTCACTGTGGAGGTTTTAGTGCATAGTCAGCTGGCTCCAAGGCAGGGTGGTACTGCACTAGGGCAACATTTCAAGCAGCCAGGGCAAAAAGGAGGAGCAAGCGTCTTTTCCTCCCTTGTATTATACACAGGCCACTCCTTCCGTTGGTGTAAAATCTGTGCCCTCCTCTTGCAGAGTCTCTCAGTTAAACTTTTAAACTCAAGTTGATATAATGTATCAACCATAGTAATCCACCCTGGTCAACTCCACAACTAGACATATTTCTTTAAAACAGCCTGGAGGTACAAAGGCATGTGTGGTTTGTTTTGTTTTCTTTTTGGTACCAGGGATCGAACTAATGACCTCACACAGGCAGGCACTTAAACCACTGAGCTAAATCCCCAGCCCCCAGAGGCATGTGTTGTAGTCAAGGCTTGTGAGGAGAACAATTAGAATCAGGACACAGAATTTATAATATTATTTTATGATGGTCACCCAGAGTTAAACACAAGAAAGTGCAGGAAATCTGTCCACAACACTAAAGCCCCAGAATATTCAGCCAAGGGCCTGGATCCCACAGCAATGTCCTGGGTTGAGTACAGATGAAGACCCAGAGCCCATGACAATGTCTCCCACGAGTCCAGCTGGAGGTCCAGAGCCCATGACAATGACTCACACGAGTCTGTTTTAGGGATCCGTGCTGAGAAGGCCCAAAGGTCAGCAGTGGAAGCCAGAAAGTCTATGCCAGCGGGGTGAAGGAGCTGTGCCAGTAGGTTGAGGGCTCTACACTGGAGCAGAGAAGTCACACTCAAAATAAGAACCAGGGCTGCTCTGAAAAGTGCCACAGGCATTCTCAGCCATTCTGGACCATTCTCAGGTCCAGAATGTTAGGGCCCCGGTCTGAGAGACAGCACAATCATCATGGCAGTGGTTCAAAGCTGTGCCAGGATAATGCACACCTCCTTCTTCCCAGAAGCCCCTATGGCTTCTCCCTGCCAAAAGTCTGTGCCAGAGCTCAGGCATGTAAAGATTCACCGAACCCCCCTGCACTCTCACAAAATAGCCCAGCTCATACCAGCCACCAGAGTCCTCAGAGCCTATCAGGCAGAACCCGCCCTTGGTCTGCAGGGAGCCGCCATGGCCTTCTCTGTGGTGACCCCCTTGCAGTTCAGGCTGGCCTTGAGCTCACTTTGTAGCCTAGCCTCAGCCTCTGGAGTGCTGGGATTGAGCCACCACACCAGACACACACACACAAAAAATTTTTTTTGAACCAGGGATCGAACTCACGATCTTGCACTTGTCTGGCAGATGCTTATACCGCTGAGCTAAATCCCAGCCCTTCCTTCCTTATCTAGTTGCCTCCTCTCTTTAATATTCTGTGCTGCTCAATCACCGAGCTCCTCCGATGATGAGAACAGTCGAGTACATGCCAGGAATCCAGTGCAACAAGCTTCTCCTGGAGATTAAACAGCACACATCTTCCCCTCCGGAGCCAGGAAGCGATGCTCCATGTAAGGAGCAGAGCTCCCCAAAGCGAACCGCAGCCACTCAGCGACAAGGTCCCCAGCCCCTCTGGTGACAACAGTCAAACTCACCCCGGGGAAGCCGGTCAGGACGAGCTCCTCCAGGAGAACCAACGGCTCAGAGAGCAACACTTAGAGAAACCCGCACCGCCTCGCTCATCTTCGCCACGTCTCTATTTATGCTGCATCTTCCCTCAGGTGGGCATCTCCGCTCAGCACCGTGCTGGTTTAACTCAGCTGGCGTTAGCTGACCGCCAGGTTTGAATCTGTAACAGCATGGTTATTCTTAGCATTTTGCAACTTGAACATTATAACACCGTTTAACAGTCCTTAAGAACCAGCATTAAGTCTATCAACATTTATTATTAGAAGCATAACATTCTGTCCCTGACCCCACAAAGATTCACGCACGTCCCTTTAAACAAAAGGCAGTTAGTCCATGTGCAAGAGTCACCAGAGTCCTACGGGTTTTGGCACTGCTGAGAAGCCCAAGTCCCGCCTCGCCTTCAAGATGGAAGCAAACTCTTAGCTGCATAGCTCTGCACAAAAGCAAAGTCAAAGCCAGGCGTGGTGGCTCATGCCTGTAATCCCAGCACTCAGGAGGCTGAGGCAGGAGGATCCTTTCGAGTTCAAGACCAGCCTGGGCTACAAAGTAAGCTCGAGGCCAGCCTGAATGTCTCAAAAAGACAAAAAAAAAAAAAAAAAAGAGCAAAGTCAAGCTCCGTGCCCTCCTCTTGCACAGGATGAGGACGTTTGCCCAGCAAGGACCCTCACTCTCCTCCCTGCTGTCTCTCAGTTAAACTTCTAAACTCCTCAAGTTGACACCATGTATCAGCCATAACAAGTAATGAGCTGGGTGTGCCGGCAGCACCTGGAGTCCCAGCTAACAGGATACTGCGACAGAAATGTCACTCCAGCCTGGGGGTTCCAGGCCACACTGGGCAGCTTAGCAAAACTGCAACTCAAAAATTATTGTGTTTTGGTTTTTTTAGTTGTAACTAGACTTCAAAAAATTTTAACCTCTCTTCTTCAGGACACACTATTAAAACAAAAAGCAAGCTATAGTGTAAGACAAATTATTTATAATGCATACATCCTATACATACACAGAATATGTAAATCACTTGAAAAGAGAAAGACCAATAAAAGTGGGTGTATTGTTGGAAGGAAGAACAGAACCAAGAGCAGATGTGACTATATGAGGTATGATTTTTTTTTTTTTTTTTGTACCGGGGATCGAACTCATGACCTTTATGTTTGCCAGGCAGGCGCTTACACCACTGAGCGAGGTATGATTGAAACAGATTTTCTTTCTTTTTTTGGTAGCAGGGATTGAACTCACGACCTCATGCTTGCCAGGCAGGCACTTATGCCACTGAGCTAAATCCCCCACCCAGATACATTTAAATATATTTAAGTTTTAAACATTCGAGATACTTCCTCAAAATCCCTCCCTTCTTAATAAAAGCACTCATCCCACCATTCTTGCCGCCTTGCAGAGCAGTTCTGTGTCTCCTCTTTTGTGAGTGTCTTTACACAGTGTGACCGAAACTGTCTTTACCAAGTATGACCAAAACCTCGGGGACACTGCTGCAGAGCGCCATCCCGCAGCCACACGGTGAAGGCAGGAGGGAGGCCCCGCAGTGCTCAGCAAGCGGCAGCAGTGCTGGGCTGAGTGGGAAGCCAGGAGGCGGCCCTCCCTCCCTCCCTCCAGCCAGCCGGGATTTATGGCACTGTGTCTTTTTCTGTAATACATTTTTTAAAAATTGAAACATTTTCTGTAGTTTGGATTGCACCTCATACATGAGATTTATTATGGGAACCAGCTCATGCATTATGGAGGCTGAAGGTCCCACCATCTGCCACCTGCAGCTGGAGTCCTGGAGCGCTCACGGGCACCTCAACCCAGTTGAGTCAGAAGAGCCGAGCAGCAGCTGCAAGAGGCCTAGCATCTGACAGTCCCAGAGATGATGGGCCGCCCCCAAGGTCACCCTTCCCCCTGCAGCAGGCTGAGGAGGGCTACCCGCAGTGGGAGGGAAGGTGGGGCCTCTGGAGGTAGTCCCAGAAACACCTTCAGGGGCACACAGAGACAACACCTTAGCAGCCCCCAGCTCCCCTAGCCCAGCCAAGGTGACACAAAATTAACCACCACAGTGGCGAAAGGCTAAGACAGACACCTCTTATAAGAGAATGTCAAATTAACCAATACTCCCATAAAAAGATACTGAATATCTTTTGTTCATTTTGTTTTGGGTCTCGCTCTGTAGCTCAGGCTGGCTTTGAACTCACTATGTAGGATGGTCTTGTTCTAAAGGCCATCCTCCTGCCTCACCCTCCTGAGCGTTGGGATTTCAGGCTTGTACTATGTCTGGCAATAACTCACCTTTAAATACACTGGCACTATCAGGTGTTGAGGAGATGTGGAGCTACTGGAACTCTCACACACTTTGGTGTGAGTTAAAACAGTAGAACCACTTTGCAAAACCATCTGACAGCAGGACACAGTAGTGTGACCTCAGAATCCCGGTTATCCCAGCGGCTGAGGGAGGAGGATCTCAAGTCTGAGACCAGCCTGGGCAACTGAGTCAGACTGTCTCAAAATGAAATAAAAAGGGCTGAGGGTGAAGCTCAGTGCAGAGTGCTTCCTTAGAGTGTGTAGGGCCCTGGGTTGAACTGCCAGTACTGCAAAAAATAAAAAGAAGCTAGAAGTGGCGGCACACACTTGTAAACCCAATGCAGTGGGAGGCTGAGGCAGAAGGATCACAAGTTCAAGCTCAGCCTGGGCAGTTTAGCAACTTAGTGAGGATCTGTTTCAAAACAAAAATTTTAAAAAGGCTGGGGATGTGGCTCAGTGAGAAGGTCTTGGATTCAATCCGCAGTACACGGCACAGGGTCTGATTAGAAAGCATTGCTGGTTGAGGTGGTGCACACCTGTAATTCCAGCATTTGGGAGGCTGAGGCAGGAGGACTGCTTTGAGTTCAAGCCCAGCCTGGACTGCATAGTGAGACCTTGTCTCAAAAAAAAAAAAAGAAAAAGAAAAACAAAGTATCCCCTGAGCATACAACCCAGCAACTCCACTTCAAATTATTTACCCAAGTAAATAAAATAAAATGTAGCTTCAAAGGTGAGCCCATCAGTAGCCAGAGTAGATCTACTTACAAACCGTAAACAACCCAAAGTGTATCCGAGGAGCGAGATGTCAGCTGGCCTCTGACAGGCTCAACAGAGAAGTGACACTCTTTACAGTACAACCTGGAATTGTTGGAAGTGCAGACCAAGAAGAAGGGGTCTGTACCCAGCGCTTCTGTCTCACCCGGTAAGTGGCTCACACGGACACTGTCTTAACCATAAATGCAACACTGCGAGACCAGCAGAGGGGGATACAGAAAACATACGTGGCCTTGATTTAGGTCATGAATTTTTAGTTACGACACTAAAATCATGATACATGAAAGAGAAAATTGAGTAGGACTTTATTTAAAACTTTCGCTCCATGAAAAACATGGTCGAGAGAGGGAGGGAGGGAGGCGGGCGGGAGAGGGTTGGAAAGAGACACAAGCTCTGTTAGGTACAGAGACACCCACTCGCCAAGTCGCGGCCAGCTGACGCCCTGCAAACACCTACTAGTGAAAAATAGAGAGAAAGAGAAAAAAGAAAAAGATGCGGGGGTGGTGACACATGCCTAGACCCCAGTCACTGCTGGCGGGACTGGGAAGCCACCTGCCAGTGCGACCTGGCGAATTCTTACAAGACAAACATGCCTCACCCAACACCCCAGAAATCATGCTCCTAGTATTTTACCCACATGATCTGAAATCTTGTGTCCACACAAAAGCCTCAAAGACAACGTTTATATATTGATTCATGACAATCTAAAGCTGCAAGGAAACACATCTTGAGGGCCAAGGAGAGTTGAGGTAGCACAGCCATTGAAGTGGTGGGAAAGGGATCCAGAGAGAAGCATCGGGCTGTACAGGGGTGCTGTGGACGGCTGCACAGGCAGCACACTGCACAACCACAGGGAAGACACAAGCATCATGCTACTCCGCCAGGCAACAGAGCCTCTGTGATGCTGCCTGAGTGACCCCACAACCTCACTTATCCACAGCAACTAGGATTTCTCTCTCAAGCTACATGCCTATCCTGCTTGGCTCTGGTAGCATTTCTCCAGACTTGGGGCTGATCCACAGTGGCCCCCACACTCCTTCCTCCTCACTGCCCACCGAACCCACTGCAGAAAGGGGCAGAAAATATGGGAGGAACCCCAGAACCAGGCATGAGTCTGAAGAGGCAGACATAGGCCATCATGCGTAGGGGCAGGGCTGCTGGCCCTACACAGCCCAAGGGTGGCCCCCTGCACCACAGGGCAGTACTGGAGTCATCTCCTAACTAGGACCCACACCCCCGGTAATGCCAGTTACAACCGTACTTTTTAAGTCCGGTTTCCTTGACAGCCTCTTTTTAACTCTTTAAACACAGAGTATTGCAAACTTTCAAAGTGGGCTCTTGTCCCTACTGATGCAAATAGAACAAGCAATGAGTCCCTGTGCTGTCTAGCTTCTTGGACTAGCTTTCGAATGGGAGTTAGAGTAGTGGGGAGTCACCCAAAGGCTTACCGGGCTTGCAGCTTGCAGCGGAGGCAGCGGCAACAGCGGCAGCGAGGGGCAGAAGCACCCTGGGGAGCTGTAGAAGCCGCACCCCCGGGGAAGGCCAGGAGGCCGACCATGCGGTGTTCCATCTGCCGGCCTGCCAAAGGTCGTCACAGCCTCCCAGCAAAGATACCAGGCGTGCAGGACAGAGATAGAGCTCGGGGCTCCTCAGGCAGCAGTTTGCCTGTCTCGTCCCAATTTTCCACAGTGAGGGAACACCCCTCAGGACACAAAGAGCACCGATCACGACTTTCCAACAAGAGTGGCACCACACTATCCACGGAAGGGACGTGGCCCACCTTCCTGAGAAGGAAAAGCAGCTCCGCTTTGTGCTTCTGCCACGCTTCTGACAGAGGATTCCCCATGACTTACCTGGTGAAGGGATTTTCCCGAGAAAATGAGGTAAGATGAAGTCAATGCGTGTGGGGGCCCATGTTCCACCCCAGGAACGCAGCGAAGGAGGTCACCCTCCACAGCAGATGCCTCCCCTCTTCTGGCACAAGGTGACTGTTGGGGTCTGTGCCTAGACCCTCACCCCCCAAAACGGGTGCACCGTGAAGGCCCAAAGGAATAAGACATGCAGCATGGCGTTCAGGGCTGCAGGAGGAGTGAGATCCTCGGCAGAGCTCCTAACTCTGCCAGCCGCCGGCCGGCTGACCCTGGGCAGCCCGTCTTTAATCAGAACAAGCAAGGAGCTGAGTGGACAATGCAGGAAGCCTGAGCAGGATCTTGGGAGGGGTTCAAGGACCCCTCAGAGCAACAGCCAATGCTAATTAAGGAAAATTATCCACAAAGTCTCCACGTGGCCTCGGCTGTGGCCTGTCTTGCCCCCTGGGGCGTCTCCTCCTCCTCAGTTCAGCCAGGCCCAGCCTCGCCACAGCCCTGCACGTGTACTCAGCCTCAGCGGCTCCAGCAGGTCAGGTCCCTCTGGGCCTGGGTTTTGGGGTGTTCACTGCTACCCAGGTGGGGTCTGGAGCCATCAATTCTCTGCACATGCAGACAGCACCGGCCCACAGGCCAAGGGCCTTGAACTTGTAGCCATGTCAAGCATGCTCGGTGTCCGTCTCCTGTAGGGCACGGAGGTCCTGGTGTGGGCACCTACCCCACACCTCTGATTCCCACCAGGGCCCGAGGAGCCTGGGGAAGGGATGTCTTGGGGGTGTCCTAGATTGTTCAGCACATGCGACGCTGATGGCTTCCTCCGCCAAGCTGCAAGGCATTTTTGACCTGGTCCCCATCTTCTGGAGGCAGGAAGTGGACAAACCCAGAGTGGAGCAGGATGCAGCCAGACCTCCAAGTCCCTCCATACAGACCCTGGCCAGCAGAACTGCAACAGCCAGGAAGGACAAGCTGTAGGTATACAGACATTGACGAGACTTTTGCAGTGCTAAAAAGCATCTTTTGGAAGATGTGAAGGAACCAGCTTATTCACCTAAAGAGTGACGAATAGGGTTGGGTGTGGTGGTGCGTGCCTATAACCCCAACACTAACACTCTTGGAGGCTGAGGCAGGAGGATCACAAGTATGAGCCCAGTCAATTTAATGAGACTCTGCCTCAAAATAAAAAATAAAAAAGGGCTGGGGAATGCAGCTCAGTGTGAAGGCCCTGGGATCAAGCCCTAGCATCAGGGGGAAAATGACAAATAACAGGGAAGGTTCCAGTGTGAGTCCTGTATGACTGGTGGAAGAGGAGGTCCAACTAACAAGTGAAGAGGAGACAAACCCAAGGTCGCCGTCCGTCCATCCATCCATCCATCCATCCGCAGCCCCTGATGCGAGAGGGTGGAGGTGGAGGCCACATGGATGGAGGAGGGGCAGGAGCAGGGGCAGAAGCAGGAGCTGTGCCCCCCAAATCAGCACGGCAGGGTGGAGGAGAGCCCGGGGCATCCCCATCCTGAGTTCCGGTGTGATGCATTCATTCTGCTTTGAAGCCTGACGACTGTGGAGGTCGCGTCCAGAGTGGTGACAGCCAGGTACAGGAGTGTCTTTCTTGACACACGTCCTCCTTCCTTAGCCGTACAAATGACTCCAGCAAAGCAAAACTCCACAGATAACCTTCCTGCGACTGCCGTTGCCTGCAAACACACATCTAGGTGACCCAGCACCAGGTTCCCGTAACTCCCAGGGCCTCGGTGGCAGCTCGGGCCTCAGGTCGCTGACCAGTCTGTCCAGCCCACAGCACAGGATAGGCGAAGGGCCAACACAGGCCACCCTGCAGAGGACAAGAGCGCAGGGCAGGGGTGGAGGAGTGTTCTCTCTGATGAGGGGGAGCCTCTCCTGGGAGTGGAATTCCCAGGTCCTAGGTTCACCCCACGTTTGCCTTAGGAACCCCACATCTTTCTCCACAGCAACCCCGTGTCCCGTCCCCACGGCACCTGGCTCCCCCTGCCTGGCTTGTCAGAGAACCTCTCTACTTCCCTAAGTGACCAGGCGTGACATCTTTTCATGAATGTCTATTAATCCTTTGCCCATTTTTACTTGGATGCCTTTTTGCTTGTTTTGGGTTTTTTTGAGACAGGGTCTCACTTTGTAGTGCAGGCTGGCCTTGAACTGGCAGTGAATCTCCTGCCTCAGCCTCCCCAGTGCTGGGATTATAAGAGTGCACCACTCCCGGCCCTTTCTCACGTTTTTTTTTTTTTTTACCCTCATTTTTTAAATTCCAGGGATGCTGAGCTCTGCTATGCATCCTTCCCGGTTCCTTCCCACACATCACCCACCGTTATCTGCACACACACCAGATTCTCCGGGCTGTGGGATGGACTCCCAATCTCGGCTGCCCTGGGAACTGGCACACGGAATGCTTGGGGCGGTCCCTGTCCCTGTTAGCTTGTCTGTTTCCTGCCCATCTAACAGGTACACTGGTGTCTGGTTTGCACTTTCTGACGACCACTGCTCAGAGCGTTTCACACCAGCAGCCCTCAGGCTTCCAGCCTTCTGCAAGCTCACTTTCCTATGGAATTTCCTGACTCCCATGGCATGTGAGTCCTTGGGGGTGTAGACATCATGTCAGTCCCTTGTTTTAACACTGAAGCTACTGCTCCCCCAGGCTAGGCTGTTAGCTATGCGGGTAACCGGCCTTGTTCTGCGGCAGGTGGACTGTCTACCTCTCACTTCTGGCCAGAGTTGTGCAACCGCGGGGACAGGACTCCCCTACATCTCCATGGGTCCCATGGGCAGGGTCACTGCATCAGGCCTCTGCTTGGCCTCCCATTGGCCAGGGTGGTCCTCTCACTTGAGAGGGGTAAGTCTGATGCAGCTAGCTAGGGCTTTGGGCCAGATCCCATAACGTTCTCAGTTCAGACTGGATGTGGTGGCAAGGACCTGTGAACCTAGCACTTGAGAGGCTAAAGCAGTTAAGTTTGGGGCTGGCCTGGGCCACACAGTGAGTTCAAGGTCAGCCTGGACTCATTCTCCACCCTCCTCCAAGAAATGCTTATTTTGGAAACATCTCACAACCAGGCATGATGGTGCATCCCTGTAATCCCAGCACCTGGGAGACTGACACAAGCAAGGTCGCCAGGTTGGAGCCTAGCTTGGCTAATAGTGAAACTGCCCTTCCCACTGCTGCCAATAAATCTTTGTACATATCTCCTGCACTATTACTCATACACCAAATAGTGACCTCTGACTACTGTCCTCAGAATACAACACACAGCAAGGGCTGGCACTGTCCACTGGAGATCTTGAGTCCTATGGAGAAACAGGGTTTTGCACCAAAAGCGACTGTGAAGCCCACAAAACTACCTTTTCTTATGGTGCAGGTCACAACTTTCTAGCCCCACTGTAAATGGGACTCTGGCCCAGGGCAGAAAAACCCTCTTCTCACAGGCTGAGGACTGGGGATGCTGGCTGTTGAGGGGAGAGGTCACAGCAAAGCTGGGAAGTTGTCTCAACCTAGAAAGTCCCCACCTCAATCCTGACCGAACTTAACTGCTGACCCCCCTTCCCCCCTCCCCATCAGGCCCATGGGGGCACCTGCGGGGAGGGGGAGAGATTCACTGGCGCCTTCACAAAGATGTCTTATTACCCTATTTCTCCTTTCCAAATCCTCCTGTTGCAGGCCTCTCACCTTCAGGGATCCCATTTCAATCCCATCCCCAAAGAGTACCACCACCAGGCTCCTCGGGGTCCAGAAGGGGACCTGGCATACAGGAGACACAACCACCAGGCTCCTCAGAGCAGCTCTGAGGACACCTCCTGGGGTGCTCCCACATAAGCGAGCACTGGAGGCCTCAGCCAGGTGGCACACAAACTCAGGATTAACCCCAACCCCCCGCTGCTCCAGGTCTCCCCCAAATCAAGAGCAGCCCTCCATATATTGCAGCACTTTATTTCTCCTTACACAATGTGTTGCTGGGGCCTAATGTTCTCACAGTAGAAAACCAAAATTTGTCATCCAAGAGGTGAGTACAAAAAAAACCTTACATAAATTAAAAGAATGAATAAATTTACAGGTGTAAATGCAAACTGTTTCCAACTCAAGGCAAGTAAACCACCCCTGGTGTTCAGGTGGGAAGACATCAATGACGATGGAAACACGGTCCCCTACGGCTCGGACTCCCACCCTGTTAGACCAGCAAGAAGACAGAAGTGACAACTGGTTCACCAAGTCCTGCCAGCCCGAGAAATCCTGGAACAGTCAGCTCTGACTCAATACCCTGCACAGGTCCCTGGGCTGCAGCTGCCCAGATCGCTGAGCCTCGGATTTCTCCTCTAGTGTGTTCAACTCAGCCACCACGTGACCGAGCCACATGGACTAAGGGAATGAATCAAAAATATGCACAGGGTATCAAACATAGACCAAAAAACAGTTAACTTGAATACAAGGTCAAAATCAGCAACAAGTTCTACAATCCAGTGCTGATATCAGATACAAGCTTCAAAGACAAATTTCTTTCAAAGGCTTATTCCAGTTTCGTGAGGCTAGCATGAGGTTTGTACTTGGCCAAGGCAATTACACTCGGAATCAGCTCATGCAGCAGGTGCCAGGCACCTGCTCGGTCCGTCTAGAAGCATTTGCGGTGCACGATCGAGGGGCCTGACTCATCATACTCCTGCTTGCTGATCCACATCTGCTGGAAGGTGGACAGGGAGGCCAGGATGGAGCCACCAATCCACACGGAGTACTTGCGCTCAGGGGGGGCGATGATCTGTAGAAAAGGGAGCACCATCATGAGCGGGAAGCCCAAGTGTCAGGAGAGCCACCTGCACTCAGCCCAGCCTCACGGGCCAGGGAGGCTCAGGCCGGTGGACACTCACCTTGATCTTCATGGTGCTGGGCGCCAGGGCTGTGATTTCCTTCTGCATCCTGTCAGCAATACCTGGGTACATGGTGGTGCCACCCGACAGCACCGTGTTGGCATAGAGGTCCTTGCGGATGTCCACGTCACACTTCATGATGGAATTGAAGGTGGTCTCATGGATGCCGCAGGATTCCATACCTAGGGGACAGAGCTCTTAGTGGCTGGGTTCTGAGCAACTCGCCCCTGCTGAGGCAGAGCCCCTTTCTGGACACCTACCAAGAAAAGAGGGCTGGAAGAGCGCCTCTGGACACCGGAAGCGCTCGTTGCCAATGGTGATCACTTGGCCATCGGGCAGCTCATAACTCTTCTCCAAAGAGGACGAAGAAGCAGCTGTGGCCATCTCCTGCTCAAAGTCCAGAGCGACGTAGCACAGCTTCTCCTTGATGTCACGAACAATCTCCCGCTCAGCTGTGGTGGTGAAGCTGTAACCGCGCTCTGTCAGGATCTTCATGAGGTAGTCTGTCAGGTCCCGGCCAGCCAGGTCCAGACGCAGGATGGCGTGGGGGAGGGCGTAGCCCTCATAGATGGGCACTGTGTGGGTGACCCCATCGCCAGAGTCCATGACGATACCAGTGGTGCGCCCAGAGGCGTACAGGGACAGCACAGCCTGGATAGCCACGTACATGGCCGGGGTGTTGAAGGTCTCAAACATGATCTGGAGAACAATGAGGTCTCCGTCAGCGGAAGGAAGCCAGCGCCACCCATGCCCAACACGCTACATGCTGCATGCCACAAATGTGATGTGTGGAGAAAAGAACAGAACACAGGCAGAAACACAAACTAGAAACCTGGAGGCTTCAAGGAGGAAATGCCAGGAGAGGAACAGAACCCTGGAAATATCAAAGAAATACTTGAATGTCAGGAAATGGAGTGGAGCAGAAAATGACCTATCCAACAGGAAGGAGGCCCAGGCACACCCTACCTGAGTCATCTTCTCTCTGTTGGCCTTGGGGTTCAAGGGGGCCTCTGTCAGCAGCACTGGGTGCTCCTCAGGGGCCACACGCAGCTCATTGTAAAAGGTGTGGTGCCAGATCTTTTCCATGTCGTCCCAGTTGGTGACAATGCCATGCTCAATAGGATACTTAAGGGTCAGGATACCGCGCTTGCTCTGAGCCTCGTCACCCACGTAGGAGTCCTTCTGGCCCATGCCCACCATCACACCCTGCAAGGAAAATCATTAGGCTCGCGGCCCGACGCGCACCCGGAAGCCGGGCTCACGGGGACCTATGGAGAAGCCTCCGCTCACCTGGTGTCGGGGGCGGCCGACGATGGAGGGGAACACAGCCCGGGGTGCGTCGTCGCCGGCAAAGCCAGCTTTGCACATGCCAGAACCATTGTCGATGACGAGCGCGGCGATTTCTTCTTCCATTGCGATCTGCTCGGAGATGCGACTCGCTCAGGGGGACCCTCGCCCTCAGAGCGGCGCCGCCCCACAGCCCACTCGCCTGTCCCCCCTATGCAATTTTCCCTGCAAGCCCGCAAGGCCGACCACCAACAACCGTCTGCAACCGGCGGCGGCCTGGCCCGAACCGGCCCGTTCTGCGGGGGCGCGGGGACCCCGCAGTGCGCCGGCCCCGCCCTGCCCCCCAGCAGTGCTGATCCGAGCCCACCCTTTGTTCTCAGGGACCGCGCGGCCAGGCCTCCCGGGCGGGGAGCGGATCTCACCGAGAAGCGAGAGCTGGTTCACGGGGCGGGGAGGCGGGCAGCTTACCTGCGGCGGTCGGGAGACGGAGCGACAAGAGAACGCTGAGCGCGGGCCGGTGGCGGCAACTGAGACCGAGCGCGGCCTCCCCCGCCGCTATTTAAGGGGGAGGGGGGCGCGCGCGCGAACGGCGGCGCGCGCGGCCCCAGAACATGTCCATATATGGCGATCTTTCCGAAAGCCAGGCGCCCATTGGCCCGCCCGCCTGGGACACGTGGGGGGCCCAGCCCGGCCCGCCCCCCGCCCGCGCCCCCGCCAACCGCCCCGCCCGCGCCGCCCCCGCGTGCTCGAGACCCTGCGCGGGCCAGGCTCGGCCTCCGGGGTTCCAGGCTAGGCCTCGCGCCGGCCGGCACCGCCCCGGGACTGCATGCAGCGGGGAGGGTCGGGCAGCACCCCAGACCTGCGGGGCCCGGGGTGTACGGAACCCCAAGCCCTTGTGAGTCCCCGCGCCTCGCGCTCTCATGGGGGCTTTGCACCCCCGCCACCTCTGCCAGCTATTTCTCCCGCTCTGCAGCCGAGGTGCTGGCTGGCTGGGGAGCGAAGGAGCAATCCTGCGACCCCTAGGTGTAGGGGCCCATCACCTCGACCTGAGCCCTTTTGGGGAGGTCGCCCATCCCCCCGCTCGGGGAAGGGGGCGCTCAAACGGCAGGCCAGGCTGCAGGTGCGAGGGCACCCCTACTCCTCCTTTGAGAGGCTGTGGCGCGGAGAAGCTTTGTTTTATTCCGGTCACTTATGGGCGACCCAGGAAAACAGACAAATCTTGACTTTCCGTTCGAAGAAAACCTTTGGCAGGGTCTCGGGCACTTGCCGCGCGGCCTGGATCGGCCTGGGGACGTAGAGTCTGTGGGATCCCCGCGGTTATCGGGGAGGGGCAGCAGGGGGCAAAGGACTGGACCAAGGTCACCGGGCCCCGTTGCCACCCCCCCACCCCCCGCCTTAGGAGGGCGGGTCCAGGCTCTGCTCTGGGCATCTCCGTCCTAGAGGCCTGTTTCCCTGTCACCTGCAGGCTGCAAGGCCTTGCCGACCCCTGGCCCAGTGGGGAGGGGGCCAAGTCCCCGAACACCCTAACTGCCCGTCCAATGTGTGCCCCACCCACGGGGGGGACGGGGCTGGGCTTCCAGGAAGCCCACCTGACTCGCATTTCTGGGCAGAGCCCAAACCTTCCCGGCCGCTGGGGTGGAGGGAACATGATGTCGCACAAAAAGGACACGGGGAAGGTGGAAGAAGACGTGAGGCTGCTTCACCCCGCGTCCCCCAGCCTGGCCGGCGGACACCTGCCCCCTCCTCGGACCCCGGCTTCTCAGATGCCTTTGTCTGAGCGCATGCAGGGTGGGGCGGCCTCGGAGCACCCCCCCCCCGCCTCTGCCCACCTGCGAGGCACCGGGAAGCGGGTGGGGCGGCGCGGCGCGCGGCTCCCGGGCCCTCTCAGCGGGAGGGGCGGCGCCGGCCCAGGTGCGGCCCAGGTGTACGGGCGGGGACGGCTGCGCGCCGCGCGGCCATATTTGGCGATGCGGGCCCGCGCCCCGCCCGCTGCCGGAGCCGGCGGCTGCCCTGAGTCACGGGGGCGGACGTAACGGACGGGGCGCCCAGCCGCGCTCCTCGCCTTATTTAGTCAAGCAGGCCACCCATTGGCCGGCGGGACAGAGGGGCGGTGGCGGGGAAGTTCGGCCCGATCCAGCGGCCTGGCCGGCACGGCGCGCGCCCGAGACCCTCAGCTGAGCGCTAGGCCTGCGGGGCCGGGCCGGCCCGGGCGCTCTGGGCCACGCGAGGCCTCCGGTGCGCGGTGCTGGGAGGGAGGTGCTCTGTGCACTTTGAAATTGCTCTGTGTTGCAACGCGACGGTGCGCGGCCTCCCCTAAGGTCACGTCGGGGCCGTTTCGGGTTGTGCTCTGGAAGCGCTGGAGCGGACCCCTGCTTGCCGTAGCCCCTGGCTCCGGTGACCCGGGAGGCCCCGAGCGCTGGTGCCAGAAGTGGGTGTGTCCTCCCATTGTAAGGAAGAGGCCTGGGCTCGGAGGAATGGTGTGATGTATTTTCCTAGTTTAGTGCTGGCTTTGGTGGGTTTTTGTTGTGACCTTGTTGTGCCTCATTCCGTGTTTCACCCGTGTAATGGATGAGAAAGCAGCTGGGCGTGGTGGCACACACCTTTAATCTCAGCACCCTGCAGCCTGAGTCAGGAGGATCACCGTGAGTTCGAGGCCAGCCTGGGCTACATATCAAGACACTCCCTTCATCTCGAACTCAAACCAAAGGAAAAGCAAAATAAAACGAGTGTGCGGAGATGAGACTTGACCCAGGGTCTGGCTCATCGTGGGTCCTTCCCAGGTGTCCCGCTGCACTATGACAGCTGGCCTTCCTTCTACCCCTTATGTGGGGCCGGTGACTTGTAAGGGAGACAACAGGGAACTTGGCAGTGAATCTCCATGTCAGCTTATTGCCTATGGCGGTCCACCCTTCAGAAACCTTTTTTCTTCTCCAACTCAACCCCAGTGGATATCCTGGAGCAGGAAAAGACAGTGGAAGGGGCCAGGGATATAGCTCAGTGGCACAAGCGCCTGTCTGGCAAGCACAGGGTCCTGAGTTTGATTTCCAATACAAAAAAAAAAAAGACTGGAAGAACGTGGGAGACCTAAGTAAAACCTGGAGCTCAACGCTTAAGTACAAGATGATCCTCTCGGCTGTGACACCAGGAGCAGAGTGTACAGGAACTACTCTGCTGTTTTTGCAACTTTCCTGTAAATTTAAGATCCTGTAATAAAATTAAAAATTTTAAATTCTAAGAAAACCAGAGTTTACCTGCTCTAAGCTCACTCTCCAACCCTCCCAGGGCTTTGCAGAAAGATTAATCTCAAGGTCCTTGTGAGGCTCCAACCAGACCTGATACCCAGCCCCAGCCTGCCCCGCCCGCCCACAGAGGCACTGTCTCTGCAGCGACTGGCTTGGGCTGTCATCGGCACAAGCACAGAACGTTATGGAGGAGATAAGATAGGGCAAGGCATTTGGCAGGTTTTGGGACACCTGGAGATGTAAGGACTTTGCCCACTGAGGTGTAAGACTGTCAGAAAACTTTAACCACAGATTTTTTATTAAATCTTTCTGCCTGCCTTCTTTCCATTCATATAAAAGGGACACACTTGATTCAGGACAGATAGCTTTGTTGCTCTCTGGCTGCCTGCACCCAGGTATTAAACCATAGGCTGAGTTGTTATCACAAAAAGCTGTGGTGTGTGGTCTCTTGTACTGAGTTCCTTAGAATCCTCTTTCCTAAAACCCTTCCTGGTACTCCAGGGCAGCCCCAGAACAGGCTCTGTGCAACAGCAGTCCCAAGGGCCACTCTGTGGACAAGGCCAGCCTTCTGCAGCTGGGCCTCATTGTACGACTCTGGACTCAGATGAGGCCAGTCACTCCTTTCTTCTGTCTGGTTCTCCTGCCACTGCTCAGATCATAGCCTGGCTCTGAAGCCGGTGAAGCTCCTGCGTGGACCAGAGGTCTGGGAATAGGCCACCAGGTGGCTTAACCTTTCCCTAGGTTGCTGGCCTCGATGTCCCCAGGCACTGCTTTTTTGATGATGAGTAAGAAGCACTCAATGCATCAGACCCAAGTCTGCCTCCTTGGCACACCCAGGGCCAGCTGTGCCCCCAGAAGTGATGGTGCCCCTGGCTGCATTCCCTGCGGCCCCACAGAGCAGCTCAGTGGTCTAGAGCCATCTGCTCTCCACCTGCTGCTGTGACACATGACCAGCTGTGTGAGGACCCCCACCCCAGACCCCACCGCACTGTTTGGAAGCTCCGATCTCCACTCTGTGTGTTCTCTCAGTGATACAGCTACAGAAGGAGGCAGGATCCAGCGTACAAATGCCAGCCTCTGCCCACTTCACCCCATGTCTTCCTCTAAAGCTTCCAGAACTGGGGCCAGCACTTTCCTGCCATACCTGTGTCCACTTCCAGTCTAGCTGCATCACAGTCACTGTCCCACACACCAGGCTGCGCCTGCTGCTGCCTTTTGCTTCCCACTGTCAGTTCCTGGGTACAGGACAGGTCCCCACAGACCCTGGCCACCCACTGCTTTGGGGCTCTTGACTGCCTCTGCTTTGCTGCCCTCTGCCCTGTGCTCTCCCTGAGACTGGCTCCCAGTGCAGTCCCCACACCGCTCCACGTTGTCCCTATCATCTAGCTCAGTCTTCAGTGCAGCTGGGGTCTCTCCTACAACAGGAGCAGGAGGCAGCAAGGCGAGGGTGGGGCCCCAGCTTTGGAAAACTGAGAGGCAGTAACAGGCCCTTCGCCGCAACTTGACCCTGATGCACCAAGGGGTATTGTAAGGCCTAGAGGGAAGGCAGACCAGGCTGGACTTCCCGGAACCCTCTTCCTAATCCCACTTGGGTTGATGGTCCTGATCTTGAGGCCTCAGGCAGGTCAGAACAGTAGGTGCTCCCCCCAACCTGGGTGGGGCTGCAGGGCACAGGAATGGCTCGGCCTACAGGAAAAAGGTGAGGTTAACCTGCATCTCCTACTCTGGTTTTGGAGTAGGGGAGCTCAGATCCAGGAGGTCAGAGCTGGGCCCCAGAGATGTGCCACCCCCAGGGCTCCACATCCAGCACAAGGAAGCTGGGCGCAGGGCAAAGTCAGGAGGCCACTACTCCAGAAGCTCTGATCCTCGGCCTCTGTCCCAAGGGTGCAGCTGGTGTGCGGGGTAGTGTACCTAGGAAGGGGCCATGCTGGGGTCCAGTCAGGGCTCTTAAGGGGTGCCAGTGTCTTGTTTGCACCCTTCCTCCTCGCACAGACACCCCAAGGAAGCAGCCGAGCTGGGGTCAAACCCTGAGCCAGTGGTGAGCCTGGACCAGCCCAGGAGAGCGAATTCTGGGCTCTCCATGTGGGGTCTGGGGGGACCGTGGTCCCAGAAGTGTGTACTGGCCGGGCAATGCCAGGTTGCCCTGGGGCCCTGCCTGCCTCAGCTGCAAAGTGTGAGCTGGGCCTTCTGGCCCGCTCTGAGCAAGGAGCAGAGCACCTGCCTCGGCCCCCGCGTCCGCTCTGGGTCAGGCACCTAAGGCCTGGGACAGGTATGGGAGTAGGGACACTCCCACGAGCACAAGCTTGGTGGACAGGGGCCAGCAGATGGCGCCGTAGCGTGGGCTCTGTGGGGGACCCTGCCGCAACTGCGGGTGTCATTCCCAGGTGGGCCGCCAGGTGGGTCCCACTCTCTGCACTGGCCATGGCCGGCTGGGCTCTCACTTCCCGACCAGGGGGACCCTTCAGCCCCTGACTGGCTCGGGCGGGCCTGAGTCACCGAAGCGCCTCTGGCCGTCCTAGGGGGACTGGCCAGGCTCCTGGTGAAGGGGAGCGACAGGTGACCTCAGCCAGTGCTAACGCAAGGGAGGAGGTGGGAGGACCAGACCAACCCACTGGCCAGCCTGGGGCAGAGGCATCCACGGAGCGGCAGGTGGCTCCTGACAGCCCCATTCCCAAAGGAATACAGAGCTCAGAGAGCCCGAGACAGACCTAAGTCACATAGCAGGAAAAAGTGGCCACAACTAGATAAGTGGGACTCAGCCACCACTACACCCATCTGCCCTTCTGCTGCTGTGGGAAGCTTTCTGTTTCCTTCTACCTCTGCCAGGAGGGGTATTTCCTTAACTTCCAGCCCTTTCATGGAGCATTTCACGTTTTGTGTTTGGTTTTGGGTTTTTGTTTTTGTTGAGACAGGGTTTCCTCATGTAGTTCAGGCTGGGCTTGAACTCGCTTATGTAGCCCAGGCTGGCCTCAAACTCTGGTGATCCTCCTGCCTCAGCCTCGCTGGGATTATAAGTGTGTGCTACACCGCCAGGAACTTTTCACTTTACATAAATTGTATACCATTTTGTTTTGAGGTTTCAGCTTTGTCTAAAATTAAACATTTTTTAATATTTGCTTATCATTCTTTCCCTTTGTTTCTAAGCCTTTTGGGAGTAGGTTTCAGGTATGAGCCCCTTAATATTCCTAAAGGATGCTATTTTCATTTATATTATTTGCAGCCTAGGGGATAGAACCCATGACCATTGCGCTGAACTACATTCTCAGCCCTTCTTGTTACTTTTTATTTTTAGACGGGGTCTCGCTAGTTTGTCAGGTCGGGCTCGAAGGCAGTGTCTTTCAGTGACAGCACAGTGACCCAAGTCAGGCAGCTCAGCATTGGCAGTGCGGAACTGACAACAGACGGTGCATATTTCAGGGACAACCTTGTCCTATCAGTGATCTTTGGGAAGCTGTGGCACATGCTACTGTCCCAAACTTCCGTCTCTTTCATTCCCAAGGCCTCTCCATCACCTGGGGTTTACAGCATTAACTACAGGCAGTCAGGCTTTTTCAGAAGAGCAGTGCTGGTTCCTGAAGCAGAGTGGGGAGGCACTTTCCCCTTGGGAACCATGTGACACCATGCCAGTGACCAGCTTCAGGGGCTGTCCCTCCCCTCACAGTGAATGATGGCTCATGTCCAGTTTGTCCCAGAAGTCGGAGACGGAGTTCATTCCATTCCGAATCCCACCGAGGTTTCCAGCACACGGTAGGTAACTGACAAGTGCCTGGAACACTGGATGTGGGGATATTGTCTTGTGCAAACAGATATGACATTGCGTGCCTGCCACACATGTGCCTCTGCGTGTGCAAACACGAGGATACGCAGGGATGGGACTGGGGTTACGGACCCATGGCTGTCTGCAGCGGCTGCTGACACCTGCGGGCCCGAAGCCCAGCTGAGCGGTGAGCAGCCACCTGTCTTCTGGGAGGCAATCTGGTTCCAGGCAGCCAGGGTCCCATGAGAAGATGTTCTGGTGAATGTCGCCCCTATCCCAGGAACGTGTTGAAGCATTGCTGCTGCAGTCAGGGGACACCTGGGCTTGCTGACTGCCCTCGGGCCTGCCCTTGTGTGCCCTTTCCTCTTGTCCATGCTGGGGCCCTGGGTTTTCAGAGGCCGCTGGTCTCGGCTCCTGCCTCTGAGCCTCTGCAGGTGTTCTCCACCCTACCAGGCACAGCCCCGACTCCCCTAGACATTAGGGATTTACAAGGAACAAAAGCCCCTAGACTGCAGCTTCTTGCTAAAAGTGTGGAACAACCAGGGCCGCAGGTATTCCTGGAGTGTTTTGCATGTGTGCGATGCTGGAGGTGTAGTGCCACTGAGCTACACCTGAAAGGGGCACAGGTCCCTGGCAGAGGGGGCCTGGGAGCCCCTCCACATACTCTCCATTCCAGCACAGACACCCCCCACCAAGTGCAGCCTGTCACCCTAAACCAGGCCTTCAGGCCTCAGTAAACCAACCCAGGCCAGAGTAAGAAAAGGGCCCCTTCATGGCCAGCCATGTAAGTGGAACTGGAGGGAACGGAGAGCTCAGCCATGAAAAAATCATGAGGCTGCCAAGCGCAGCCGGACTCAGGGAGGGGGAGCTGCTGAAAAGGACCCCAGGGAGGGAGGAAATCAGGGCCCTGGGTGGTCCCCAGGCTGGCCTGGCCATAGGGTGGTCCTTCCTCATCGCAGGCCCAGGGAGGGAGGCAGAAGGCCAAAAGGGACACCAGAGGCCCAGCAGGGGCCAATCAAGGGCACTGTGGGGAGATGCCAACCAGAAGGCATCCACTGGGGCCTGGGGCTGACGGGGCTCTGGGAAGGGGGTGGGGGTGGGGCCTTAGGGCTTTCTCCTTGCGCGCTGCAGGGAGGGTGTGGGACTGTGACGGGCAGGCCATCGTGGTGATGCTGCCCAGCTCCGCTTTGCTGTTTCCAGGGCTCTGGGCCAGCAGAGGAGGGAACTCCCCCCGCCACGCGCACACACCCACAGGCAGCCCTGCTCACACCACCACCATGGACACTTCCAGGCACCTAGCCTGGTGCCTGTGTTGGTTGCCATGGTAACAGGCAGCATGACTACAAGCATCCATCCTGAATGCTTATGTTCCAGGCCTGCCATCTAGAAAAGGGGACCAGGTCCTTTCCCTGCAGCCCCAGGGAGGCTGGCTGGGCCAGGAGGGTTGGGAGTGGCAGGGACCTGCAGGGTTCAGGGCAGCCACTCCCCCAGCATCTGGGGAAAGAAGGTTTCTAGAGATACCCAGGCTGGGGAGCAGCTCTAAGGCTGTCTCTGCTGGCCCCCCCACTTGGGGCAGGGCATTCCAATAGCTGAGGCCACCTCTGCTGCTGGACCCACCTGTGCTCAGGAGGGCCCAGCCACACATCCACTTGCAGACAGCTGCCCCCTGAGGTAGGTGCTGGGGGCACTGCCCACTAAGTGACCTCAATCCCCATCACAAAAAAATGCCCTTCCCACAAGACATATTTGCACTCAGCCGGGGGTTTAGCTCAGTAGTGTTAAACGCCTGCTTGGCAAAAGTGAGGTCATGAGTTTGATCCCCAGCACCAAAAAAAAAAAAAAACATATTTGCACTGGAGTCTCGGGCAGCCTTACAGATGCCCAGGCCTGGTACTGATGCCACAGATGGCCACACACTCTCCTCTACCCTGGATTCCAAGCTGGGGGCAGGCCAGTGGGTCTCCCAGGGCAGCAGCAACTAACTGACCCAGAGTGCAGCCAGGAAGACCACATAGTGGAGATGTTTGGCTACTGCATGCAGAACACGCCAGGCAGGGGCCGGAGGAGCCAGGCCAGGGGCTCTGGTCTGCAGTGGACATCTGGTGTGTGACCACTGCCCTTGAAGGAAGCCCTGTTGAGCAGTGCACAACCTGATCGCACTGTTGAGCAGCTGTGTGTGGATTCTGAGGCTGTGTTAAGAGCTCTATCTCTAGGGGCCAGGCTGGCTTAGCAGGTGGACATGGCAGCTCAGCCTGTCCATGTCCATGTGCACCTTCGTGTGTGTGTTTGCACACACACACACACACACACAAATCAGGCCTCTCCCCTACAGTGCTAAAGTAGGCAGAGTGACACATGTGTATAATCGCAGCCCTCCAGAAAGCTGAGGGCAAGTTTGAGATCAGCCTGGGTGATTTAGTCACTTAGCCAGAGCCTGCTTTAAAAAGAAAAAGGACTAAAATAAATAAATAAATAAAAAGGACTGAGGCTGCCGCTCAGTGATAGCACACCCTGGGTTCGATCCCAGTACTGCTGACTAAACAAGTAAGATTTAAAAAGAACCTGACACCACACCAGTCACTGGTACCTGCAAAGTACTTGCCGCGCACTGGAGACCTTGCTGGGGTCCAAGAAGAAACTGTTCCCCAGAAGCAGCCGCACTAGAGCCTCAGGGGCTGTGTGGAGAGACCCCCACCTCCCTCCCTCCCTCCCTCCCTCCCTCCCTCCCTCCCAGGGAGTCCCCTTCCCTGGGCCCTACAGCCCCCTTTGCTCACGTACTCTGGCCTGGAGCGGAGTGACTGCAACCACTCCTGGCTTTCTCACCAAGAGGCCGCCTAGAGCCAGGGTGCTTAGTGACTGTGGCCAGGCTTTCTCCTGCTGGCACCTGATGCCCATGAATATCCTGCCAGCACCATCAGACTAATGAGGCCTAGATGCCAATCAAGGGACAGGACATCCTGGATTCCTTTTCAGCCTGCCTGAGAGTTTAGACTCAAGGGGACAAGCCAGCATCCACAGCCGGGTGGACATACCTGTGTCCACACTATGCACAGATGTGCCCACAGGACATGATAGGGGAACCTATGTGTGGGCAGCATCATTGGCTTGCGCCCCAAATCAGGAACACTTATCAGCCTGGAAATTAGGGTAGGCACGACAGGGGCACTGTGCCGGGTACTTGGGCTCTGTCTCCAGGGAGGCAGTGCTGCTCCCATAGAATCACCACAGGACAGCTTCGGCTCGTGGCCTGGCTGCAGACAGACGCGCGCGTTCCACAGGGTGGCCCAAGATCAGCAGAGACTCAGGCCCCCTCTGTTCCACGGTGTCATCAGAAACCTGGCTACACTAGGACTCCAGGTCCTACATGTGCACATTCGCCCTCAACAGTGCAGGGCCAAGGCCACTCAAGAGAAGAAGTGCCCAGGAGGACAGAAGAGCAACGGGAGGCTGTGGTTGGAAATGCCCTGTGGCCGTGGTCCTGGTCCCGAGGAAAGCCTGAGGGTCACATGCTCTTATGAGGAAGAGGACACCGAGTCTGGCCCCGGCCCAGGGTGGGCAGCTCGGATTTCCTCGCTTGGCTCCCAGTTCCTGAGGCAGGTGCGGGTGACAGGCAGGCCTTGTGTGCTTAGCAGACCCTGCTGCTCCTTCCAGGATGACCCTCAGGTCGTGGGTGCAGGGGGCCAGGGCCAGGTGCAGACAGCTTCCGGTTTCATCCTGTCAAATCCTGAAAGGCATTTCTGGCAGGTGGGTCAGAGTTGGCCCCACACGAGCGCCTTGACTTGAGTCTGTAAGACCATAATGTCAGGCCAGCCGCCCAAGCCAATTCTTTTTTTTTTTTTTAACAGTACTGGGAATTGAACTCAGGGCCTCATGCATGCTAGCTAAGTGCTCTGCCACTGAATTACAACCTCAGCCTCTCCACTTTCTAAAAATTATTTTATTTTTTTTAGTACTGGGGATCAGTGCTTACGCTGCTGAGCTAAACCCTCAGCCCAACTTTATCCCTTTTTAAAATAACATGGTCTTGGAACTGCCTGGACTGGCGATCTCCCCACCTCAGCCTCCTGAATGGCTGGGCTTATGGGAATGCACGACTGTGCCTGGCTTCCCCTGCTAATCTCACTGGCAGTCCCAAGGCCATCCTGCAAGTCTGCTGAAGGCCGCCTGAGTCTGGTATTGGGGGAACAGTCTCCTGGCAGGGACCTACACTCAGCACGCAGGAGTCAGACAGGCCCTGGTCCTCTGACCTGACAGGCGAACTTCTGCACCACAACCTTCGAGGTGGTCATCACAGTCTCCCTCGCACACAAGTCACTGTTCCCAAACTGGGCCGTTCACAAGAAGACCAGCGCAGCCAGTGCACGAGTGTCCACCCGGCCACACCCTGCCTCAGTCAGGGATCTGAGGTCCAATGTCCTGGCCCTGTTACTGCACCAACACCCATCCTTCTTCCTTCTCAGCCCATAGCTCAGGGCCACACCCAGAGCAGGACCAGTCTCAGGGCTGCAGGAGCAGTGTGGCTGGAGGGGTGGCTGCAGGCTGCCGGGGTAGGGGCCTTGCGTGCTGCTGGCAGTGGGAATCAGAGAAGCAGTAACAGGATCCTCCGGAGGATCTGGCAGTGCTGAGGGTTGAGGGCTATGATCAGGTTGCAGCTGTGCTGTGTTTTCCACTGGGTGGCTTTTTCTACCTTGGGAAAGAGTGGGGCTGGGCCGGGAGTCTGAACTCTGGGGCTCGGGGTGCCCAAGGTGAGGGCAGGAAATAGAGAGGCTAGAGGTGTGGCAGCTGCGGTGAGGAGCCAGGACCCAGCCCTGGGCCCTGCACAGCCACGCTGGGGCAGTGATCAGTACCGCGGTGCGGTCTCGCAGGGCATCAGGCACGGCCAGTGCATTCCCGGAGCGGCTGAAATCCAAGCTGGGGGTAGTGAAAGGCAGCCGCAGCTCCTAAGCCGCGCATCTCTGATCCGCCCTCCCGCCCGCCCTCTGCTGCCCACTGGCCATCTAAGAGCCACCTGGGTGGCCGAGGCTGCTGGTCAGAGGTGGCAGAGAAGGTGGTGGGTCCATGACGCTTCCTGGGCCCGGGGGCCTTGGGGACCGTAAGCACTCAAGTGAGCTTCCCAGGCTCCTGAGGGTCCTGGTCAGCTCCGAAGATGCCGACCAATGGCCTGCACCAGGTACTGAAGATCCAGTTTGGTCTGGTCAATGACACCAACCGCTACC
The DNA here is from genome assembly GCA_004027455.1 of Hydrochoerus hydrochaeris. NCBI lineage: Eukaryota > Metazoa > Chordata > Mammalia > Rodentia > Hydrochaeridae > Hydrochoerus > Hydrochoerus hydrochaeris. The sequence continues at coordinate 134,144 of PVLA01004884.1, forward strand.
TAACGGCCGAGAGCTTCGGATTCAAGGTCAATGCCTCAGCTCCCAGTCTCAAGAGGAAGCAGACGTGGGTGCTGGAGCCTGACCCCGGGCAGGGCATGGCGGTGCTGTTTCGCAGCAGCCACCTGGGCCGCTACCTGTCTGCAGAGGAGGACGGGCGTGTGGCTTGCGAGGCAGAGCGGCCGGGCCGTGACTGCCGCTTCTTGGTCCTGCCACAGCCTGACGGGCGCTGGGTGCTGCAGTCGGAGCCCCATGGCCGCTTCTTTGGCGGCACTGAGGACCGGTTGTCCTGCTTTGCCACAGCCATCTCCCCGGCGGAGCTGTGGACTGTGCATCTGGCCATCCACCCGCAGGCCCACCTGCTGAGTGTCAGCCGGCGGCGCTACGTGCACCTATGCCCACAGGAGGACGAGATGGCAGCAGATGGGGACATGCCGTGGGGTGTGGACGCGCTGCTCACGCTCATCTTCCAGAGCCGGCGGTACTGCCTCAGGGCCTGCGACAGTCGCTACCTGCGCAGCGACGGCCGCCTGGTCCGGGAACCCGAGGCCCATGCGTGCTACACGCTGGAGTTCAAGGCGGGCAAGCTGGCCTTCAAGGACTGTGACGGCCGCTACCTAGCGCCCATGGGGCCCGCAGGCACACTCAAGGCCGGCCGCAACACGCGGCCTGGCAAAGACGAGCTCTTTGATCTGGAAGAGAGTCACCCACAGGTGGTCCTGGTGGCTGCCAACCGACGCTACGTTTCTGTGAGGCAAGGTAGGAGGTCCCAGCCGCAGGGCTCTATGTAAGCGCCTGTCCACGTGGGACACGTGTGTCCACACAGCCCAGGCAGGGGCCGGGGCACAGGCTCAGAGCAGGGCTCCTGGCCTCTCAGCACAGTTGGGAATATCTCCGCTGAGCCCTGGTCCTGGGAGGTGGGACAGCTGTGAGTTGCTGAGGTTGGGCAGTGCCACATCAAGTGGGCAAGACTGCAACCCAGGCAGGATGGGCAGGAGCCCGTGAAAGCTTCAGTCCTTCTCTGTCACCTCCAGGCTTTCTGGAAGTTGACAGACTAGGGAGGGGGGAGGCCAGAGGAGGGCAAGGAGGTAGCGCCTCCACGTGTCTGACTGTGGGAGCCTCGTGTGGCTCCAGGGATGGTGGACAGGGCAGGGGGGGCCTGTCCAGGCCCTGGGCTTCTTGAGGGAAAGTGTCGTCTCTGTCCCTGTGCTGCAGCCTGGGTCTTTCCATTGCTCAGTTCTGATCACCTCCAGGACAAACGCAGCAGTTTTTATTTCCCAATGAGGCAGCGAGGGTCTCAAGGGGCCTTGTGCTGCCAGGGACCAGACCAGCTGTCATGGTCATTACCCACTTGGGCTCCTGGATGTCCCAAAATGGCCAGGCACCCCTGACTTAGGCTAGCAGCCACCAGGCAAAGGGCAGCTCCCATGTACCCTGACCTGTGGGACATCTTCTCTCTGGGCACTGTCCCATTTTAGGGTCTGGACACTCACTTCTTGGCCCAGATGGTAGAGGCCAGGCAGGGGCGCCCAGAGGGGAGTGCAGTCATGCCTGCACCTGCAAGTGGGGTGCCCTTAGGCAGCTCAGCAACAGGGATTGGTCACCCTTGAGCACTTGTCCCAGCACATGGCCAGGCTGTAGGGTTGCTTTCTCCTTCCTGTCACCACCACTTCCTGGCCTGGACCAAGGCCTATATGCTCCTCAGTTACATAGTGCAGTGGTGGCAGGGAAGCTTCCTGTGGGGGTCAGGGGGCCTGGTGGGCACCAGACTGTTTGTAAATGACAGTCTGTGAGACTCCCAGGGGGGCAGTAAAGGCAGTGATGGTCATGGCCATGGTAAGGGTGTCGGTGACCATGGAGGTGCAGTGGAGCAGAGGGACATGTGTGATGGTGGCCATAAGTGCACAGCGGGGATGATGGAGGTGACAGCTGTGGTGATGGCTGAGGGGTGGTGATGATGGTGACATGGAGGCGGTGAAGGAAGTGAAAGCGTAGGGACAATGGCCGTATGGACTTCTGTCTCCTGACCCCGCGTAGCTGTCAAGGGTGTGCCCTGCTGAGGTCCAGAGGCACCAGACATTCACCTTCCTTGCACTAAGGCTGAGGGTGCCCAGCCCCGCCCTTCAGAGGTTCCAGACTTTGACAGCAGTCTTTTTTTTTTTTTTGGAGGGGGGAAGTTGAGGGTGCCCTTGAACTCACTTTGTAGCCCAGGCTGGTTTTGAGCTCCCAGCAATCCTCCTGCCTCAGCCTCCAAGGGCTGAGGTTACAGGTATGTGCCACTCGGCCAGCTGACAGCAGTGTGAAGCTGGCTGTGGGGCCTCAGTCCTGGGGAAGCAGAAGAGGAGCAAGGAGGTGCTGGCCTGATTCCAGGAGTGGAGCTGGGCTCTGCCGCGTCTTCTCCCAAGCCATGTCTTAGGGCAGCAGTGCTGCGGTGCTTTGGTGCCAGCCCTGGCCAGGCAGCCCTAACCCTGTCCCTTTGCCTCACAGGAGTTTGGGCCCAGACTCAGATTAGTGGTCACTGTGCCCTTTGTTTATTTATTTTTTGGGCTTTTTAAGGCAGAATCTTACTATGTAGTTCAGGCTGGCCTTGAAGTCAATCTGACCTCAAATCTGCAGGGACCTTCCTGCCTCAGCCACCCAAATTCTGGGATCAGAGGCATGCCACCACAATGGGCTGTTAGCTCGCCTTTACGGGGCTCTGTCACCCGCAGTCCTCCTGTTCCTACCTTTGCTGATGGATGAGTAGCAGAGCAGTCAGCATCTGCTGCTGCTCATAATAAAGACTGGACACAAACTGATTCAAACAATAAAGAGACTGAAGAATCAGCCATGGTGGTGCAGGCCTGTAATTCCAGGACCAGGAGGCTGAGGCAGGAGGATCACCTCGAGTTTGAAGCCAGCCTAGTGAGTTTAAGGTCAGCCTGAACTAACATAGCAAGACCCGGTCTCAAGAAAGCAAAAAACCCCCAAAAGGATATCAAATATTTTATATAAATGGGAATCCAGAAGCCTTGTGGATACCTGGCCAGCACCATTGCCAGCTGTGAGATCAGGGGCCTCTGTTCTTAGCTCCTGGCTAAGCCATTGTCCTGGGTCAGCTCTGACCTCAGGCTGACATTCTTTTTCTTTTTTGGTACCGACTGGGGTTCAAACTCATGACCTCACACTTGCCAGGCAGGTGTTCATGCTGCTGAGCTATATCCCCAGCCTCAAGGCTGACATTCTTGTGATCATAGAATGGCTGCTACAGTTCGGGGCATCACCGCCAGCTAGAACAAACTCCAGAGAAAAAAGGGTTACTTCTTATGTCTACTTACAAGTAGGAAAGTATCTCCCCTGAACCCTGGAAGACACCTTCATGTGCTTTGGCCTGAAACGCACATCCTTTTTCCCTGGTGGACAGTCCCCCCAGGTTGGGGAGTCAGCACTACCCAAGCAGCCTGGACTGCATGCCCCCACGGCAAGGCAGGTTTCCCAGGGGCAGGTGCCCCATTCAACATCCTGTTGGAGGTGTGTGGGTGACACGGGGACATAGCACTTAGGGCCTGGGAGATGTAGCAGTGGCCTTGCTACCACACGATGGTGACACTGGGCACATCCAGCCAAGCTCCTAGGACCAGCGGCTGGCTCGGCTCCTGCAGGGAGGCTCTTTGCTTTAAAGTCCCCATCTCCAAGCAATGGCTGCAGCACGGCCCACGGCCCACGGCATGCACTTTCCACGGCCTCCACTCACAACTGCATGTGTGGAGGTGCAGCTCTGGGGTCTGTTGGCCCAGACTGAAGCTGCTCGCCCAGTTCCATATTTGCCACAGAGGTGATGTGGATGGGGCTGGCGCTGAAGACCTGGGCTCCTTCCACGGCACGAGCTGGCTGCTGCTCAAGACAGGGGCAGAGGCCAGGCCTTTGGGGGCCCATGGCCTCTTCTCTATGCCTGAGGTCTCTTTAGGGCCAGCACCGACTAGGGTGCACCCTCAGGCTGTTATGGGGCTCTGCTTCCCACACCTAGCCTTCCCCCAGATACTTCTCAAACCTGGACCCTGGAGGCACTGGAACTTGTCACAGCGCTTAGAATGGCCAGTTGCCAAGGAGACAGAGATGTCTGCAGAAGATCCCGCAGAGGCCAGTGCCTGGCTACTGCCTTCAGCCTTGAGGATGGATGCCCCTCCTGTCCTCCTGGGAACCCCGAGCAGAGCCTGAGTGGCTTGGTCCTCCCCTTGGTTTCCCTAGAGACGAAGCGCATGTGTGGGTGCGGGTGCCTGTGCTATCTGTGCAAAAGGATGGGGACCCACCTTGTCCACCAGCAGTCTAGATGGGAGTTATAAATAGAGACTGAGGTAACCCTGGGTCAGTAGAAGCAAGCAGATTACCTGCTGATTAGCGGTGGGGGATTTGCTGGCACGGAAGGGTCTGGCTCGGGTGTGGGAGAGCTAGGTCAAAGGTCCCTTAGGGACCTTGTGTGGGCTCTGCCGCTACCCCATGCTCCTGATGCAGCTGCCAGACACTTTGGGAAGTGTCTTCCAAATCAAACCCAGATGGTTCTGGGTAAGACTCCCTCTGGATTCAGGGTCCCCCCAAGGCAGGCCCCCCCCTCTCAGAAGAGGCATGAGGGCCTCCCCCATACCCTCCCTCCAGGCATCAATGTCTCAGCCAATCAGGATGAGGAGCAGGACCATGAGACCTTCCTGATGCAAATTGACCAGGAGACAAAGAAGTGTACCTTCTACTCCAGCACTGGGGGCTACTGGACCCTGGTCACCCACGGTGGCATTCAGGCCACGGCCACACAAGTGTGAGTGTATCTGTCCCTGCCTCCATCTCCCTCACCTCAAACCCCCCTCCCCACTGTCACTATGACCTCTACTACTGCCTCCATCACCCTCACCTCAAACCCCCCTCCCCACTGTCACTATGACCTCTACTACTGCCTCCATCACCCTCACTGCAACTGAGGACCGCTGCTGCAGGTCAACCAGGAGCGCGCCCTGGGCAGGGGCAGCTCTTAATGGTCTGGGTGTTGGTGGAGGGTGGGCTCCTGGGCCAGCCGCTGGAACCTGAGGGAGACGGGGAGGCCAGACCCTGCAGCCCTGTCCCCTGCTGCTCTGAGGGGACCCTGCCCGCTCCCTTCAGATCTGCCAGCTGCATGTTTGAGGTGGAATGGCGCGGTCGGCGGGTGGCGCTCAAAGCCAGCAACGGGCGCTATGTGTGCATGAAGAAGAACGGGCAGCTGGCAGCCATCAGTGACTTTGTGGGTGAGCTTCTGGCGCCTTGAGGCAGGGAGCGTGCTCCCCCAGCAAAGTGCCTGCGCAGTCCCCCTTTCCTTCCACCCTCAGAATGCAGCCACTGTGACAAGTCCCACTCGCCAGCTTGAGGGTCGTCAGGGGTGCACATGGGTCCCTCCACTGCAACTCTGGGAATCATGGGGCCTCTGATCCCTTGCACGCTTGGGGACCCCCAGGTTCATGGTGTGAGGCCCCTCACCAAGGTCACACTCTGGACAATGGTAGAACTGGGCCTCTGAATCCAAGGCTGGGGCTCACCCAGGGACCCCACTGGGCTGCCTGGACAGGAAAGGTGGCAGCCGGGTGCTCACAGTGCCCTCTCCTGCAGGTGAGGATGAGGAATTTATCCTCAAGCTCATCAACCGGCCCCTCCTGGTGCTCCGAGGCCCGGATGGCTTCGTCTGCCACCGGCGTGGCTCCAACCAGCTGGATACCAACCGCTCGGGGTTCGACGTCTTCCAGCTGAGCTTCAGCGACGGCGCCTACCAGATCCAAGGTGCGCAGAGTGAGCGTGGGACATGGGGAGTGGGCTGCAGCGCCCGCGGGGGTCCCTGCCGACGCCTGGCTCCCCCGCCAGGCCGCAGCGGCGGGTTCTGGTACATGGGCAGCCACGGGGCCGTGTGCAGCGACGGCGAGCATGCGGAGGACTTCCTCTTTGAGTTCCGGGAGCGCAGCCGCCTGGCCATCCGGGCCCCAAGCGGCAAGTACCTGCGCGGCGGGGCTTCCGGGCTGCTGCGCGCTGATGCCGACGTGCCCGCCGGGGTGGCGCTCTGGGAGTACTGAGGACCAGTACCGAGGACAACTGTGGGCGCAGGCCCGCCAGCTCCACATTAGACGGTCTATCCGCATAGGCTACCGGAAGCTCTGGCCAATACTCAGGAGCGAGGGAGGCCTCCAGGCTCAGTCTGGGGCCCTTGGCCTGGAGACCCAAGGAAAGGCCCTCCCCACGCTGCTCCAGAGGCTGCCTGGCCTAGGCCTACAGCTCCTCGCTGAAACGGGAGCTCCCTGCCCTGCCCCTGGCAAGCCTGGGAACGGAAGTCCCCTCCTGTGAGGACAGGTGCCTGGCAACAGATGCAGCCAAGCAAGCAGGAAGGGGCCACAGAGCCCTGGTTGGGATGGACTCCACTCCTCCCTCTCCTTAGGGACAAGGACGGACGGGCCCTTGGCTTCCCTAGAGGAGCCAGGGTGACCCCAGGGGGCAAGTGTCTAGCAGGGCAGTTAACCTTGAGGGACAGAACTCAGGTTGTCCCATGGCCCTCAGCGCCCCCTAGTGTCAGCTAGGACTGGCGCAGAAAAAGTGCTGAGAGGGGCGGTGCCAGGCTGGAAGCATGTGACCGCCCTGCCAAAGGGCTTCTTACTAAGGGCTCCACCCTCCCTGGTGGAGAACACCCACCAGAGGCGCACAGCTGGGTGTTCGGCAGCTCGCTCTGGAGTCTACACTGCCAGGGTGGCAGTGCTAGTTTTGCTACTGGAGAAGCTGGTGGGCATCATGGATCCCTGGGACATCTACTCTGACGCCTGTGACCTCCTGGGGTGTGGGAGTTGAGCCCTGCACGAAGCCTGTATCTAATGGCCCAGGGATCCTCGTGGTCTGCCACGGCCAGCGGGGCACAGCACAGTGCAGCAGCCAGCAGTCTAGGACAGGGCACTGTTCTCTAAGGTAAGTGAACTCTGCCTGCCCCATGCACTGTCCTAGTCCCTCTACCCTGCTTGGTGGTGCTCAGAGCAAGATGTGGCCCTCACACAGGTATGGACAGGGCCCTGGGGGGAGCAGGTGGGATTGTTCTCCATCCCCGAGTACGGCAGCTCCGCTTGGAGCCCTGTGGAGCCTGGGAGGGGGGCAGGTTGCCATCCGCCTGAGAGCAGGAAGGGGGTAAAAACCAGCCGAGACCCAGAGCTCAACAGAAAGGGTCACTCGTCAATAAAGCACTTCGCAGCGCCCGCATACACTCATCACAGATGGCTCACAGCAGGAGGGGCCCAGAGTGTGGCAGGGTCCGGACACAGTCACCCTCAGTAGTAAAAACAGCACCAGGCTAAGGGGTGGGCTGTGGTCACAGGCCCTGTCCCAGTTGACCCTGGAAAGAGCACAGTGCTGGGCACAGCCCCGGTGGCAGGCACCTTGCTGCTGAGGTTCTGGCCACAGGGCACCAGGGTCCTTCCTCAGCACAGCAGGAAGCACTGGTCTGCAGGGTTTTGTGCTTTGGTTGCAGGGAGCACCCTTCCCCAGGAGAGGCCACTGGTACTGCTGGGGTGTGGTGAAACAGCAGAGACAACAGTTACAAACCCCCAGTCCTGACCCCAGAAACCTTGTGTCTCTATGGCCTGCCCACTGGGCCAGCAGTGGTTCCAGCTGAGGTCCATAATGTCCAGTGGAGGGGGTGCTGTGTGGGAGCCCTGGGACACCATGGGAGCAGCACCCTTCTGTGATGAGCAGTGGTCCAGCAGCTGTGGGGAGCAAGGGACGAGTGAGGGGTGCCAAGCGACCGCAGCCAGATGTTGCCTAGACACACATTAGGCCCTTCCTTTGCCCTTCCTGTGCTTTCTGGGGCCCCATGTGGCTCTGGCCCAGCCATGCGCCTCGGCAAGGGGCAGAGAGAACAGCCTCTGGTTTCTGGATTTTCTCTGTAAACCACCAGTGTGGACTGAGGGAGACCGGGACCCACCTGCTCACAGTAGGACAAGGCTGGGGCTGCGCAGCTGCTTGTACACCTGGAGGAGCCGCTGGGCTGTGGCACAGGAGCCTGCCTCATCCTCGGTACAGAGCCGGTCACGCAGGGCCTGCACCTCACGCAGCAGTGCCTGCGGGCGACACTGCTCAGACTCCACCCCTCTGAGGGTGTCCCTCTTCTTGGGAGGGCCAAGGAAAAGCACTGGGCTGTGGCCTTAAACATGGGATGTACAGCCAGGTGGGTCTGGCAAGGGGAACAAATGGGGCAAGAGACAGGAAAGAGCTGTGACCTCACCCACTCTGCCCCTGCCCAGAGCCAAGCCATTCTCCTGGCTGGCTGGGTGCCCAGAGGGGGACACTCACCTCATGGTTGGCGTGGATCTGACGGAGATACTGCACACGGAGGTCAGGTGGGCTGGAGCCCCGGGCAGCCTGCTCCATGACCATTGTCTGGGGGACACAGGGGTTTGTGGGGGTGCTAAAGAGGGCACTTCCCGCAGCACCCTGAGGTGGAAGCCTGTGTCTGGAGGCCTGTCCTCCTGTGTGCAGAGGTGACCCCTCCTCCACTGTCTCCCCGACAGGTGACTGTGTCACACACCCCTGGCATCCATCATTGTGTCCTGCCCAGGGGCCCCTCTGACAGCTACTTGTAACACTTCTACTAATCCGGCCCTTTTTCCGCTCACAACCAAACCTCCCTGCTGCCCACTCTGTCCACGTCTGTCAGGGCAGGGCCCACCTGGCTCACCTGCTTGTCCACACAGCAGGCCTGCACCCTCTTCCTGAAGGCAGCTCGGTTTGCCTAATACTGAAGGCTCCTGACAGCTTAGCAGGAATGACAAGGCCCCCTGGAGTAAAGGTGCCACCCAAGGACCACCCCAGGAAGTGCTGGCTGACGTCTGGACCATGCCGACCACAGTATGTGCCACTGTCACCACAGCTGTGCTGCTTCCCAACCAGAGTGGCTGCAGTGTATGTCTGTCAGACCAACACACGCGTGGGAGTCCTAACCTCGGTACCCCCAAATCTAACTGTATTTGGAAAGGGAGGGCTTTGTAGGTGGCCAAGATGAGGTCATTAGGGTGGCACTATCCCAATAAAGCTGTCTCTGTAAGGAAGAAAGATCTGATGACAGAACTTTCTTGGGGACTGGATGGAACCTCTGACATGTGGCCCACTGCTCTAGACACTGCCAGCTCACAATGTCAGGACTGGTCTCCCGTGCCCAGGAATGAAATCAATGCTGTGCCACGAGCACTTTGTAGGATGAGCTTTGGGGTCACTGTAGGGTTGTGGCCTGGTGTCAGCTGGGGTCTCAGCTAACCTGAGCTCTGATGGGAGCTGATGGCACTTGCCTGGTCTAGGCAGGGCCTCTGTTTGTGACACATCTTGGGACACAGCCACCAGGTCAGAGTAGCTGACCAGCTTCGGGTAAGGCTGAGGGAGGCTGCAGCTGAGAGCCCAGTGCCAAGCTGGCTAGGAGTGAACCTTGGGGACAGAGGCTGCCCTGCTGTAGGCACCAGTTAGACTGATTTGGAAGCAGGAACTTCCTAGGCCGGAAAGCACTGGTTCCCATAGGACCTAGTGCAGCAGCACAGTGGCTTGGTCCTGCCCCAGGAAACCCAGAGGGCCATTCATTGTGCTCAGAACAGGCGGGGACAGGCAGCTCACCACGATCCAGACCCAGGCGTGGCATCTCTCTCTGGCCCCACCTCAACCAGGGGCCACGAGACCTCAGGCTGACTTGGCATAAGGAAGCAAAAATCTATCAGCACATGGGCTCAAGCAGGCCTTGGACGGGAGACTGGGGCAGGGGGCACATCTGGAAGGCAGCATGTGCCTGTCGGAGAGCTCTCCAGCACCTCTCAGCTATCTGCACAGGGTCGCCGCCTACAAACCCTTGTAGGTCATTCTGCCTATGGCTGCACAATCCTCCAAGCAGCCCACAAGCCCCACAGCCTGTCTCCCATCCGGGCCCCAACAGCTGCTGTACCTGCATGCGCCTGACGATCGCGTGGTGTGCCCTGCACATGTCAGCCAGAGAAGAGCTCTCTACTTGGATCTCTATAGCCTGAATGGGCCCTGCCAGGCATAGGTCAGTCACGGCCACCTGCAACACACGAGTCCTTGCTGGCAGCCCCTGCGGCACCCCTCACAGGAGCCCCAACTCCTGGCCTGGGATGCCCCTCAGTATCTTGCAGGCAAGCAGAGCTTGGGGCAAAGGGCCCTGACCCAGACAACCAGCCAAACACCCAAGACAAGAAACCTGCTGTCTGGACAGACACAAAGGGAGACCCTCAGGACACAGGGCCAGGGAAACTTATGGAAGGCTGCCCCACCCCACTCTGCATGCCACAGCCCATCTGACAGCAGGGTCAGGCTGTGGCGCGAACTCAGTTGTGGACCCGTCAAGAGGACCAACCTCCAGCAACTCTAGACTGTGCCGCTGACAGGTCACAAGTCAAGAAGCCTTGGCCTGCTTTCCACACATGGCTCCCTAGCAGGCTGGCAGGCATGGCCTCCGCCAACCCAGAGCCACTGCCAGACTGCCAGACCCAGCCTCAGGACCCCGGGATGCTTCCCACCAGAGAGTGGCCCAGCCTGTCTGGCTGGACAAGTGGGCAGTGGGCAGCAGGGCCAAGGTGCATGAGTGTTGTGGCTCAATTCCAAGTGGACCCTGTGTCTACCATTCTTGGGGACAGCGGTGTCCTGGCAGCTTAGACTAGTCTGCAAGTCTCTGACAATGGAACATGAGTCAGTCCCAAGAAGGGTGTGTGAGAGGGACACACTGGGGACTGGCAGACCCACTTTAGCGCCCCAGAGGGTCAAGGGTGTGAGCTGCTCCTAGGGCACAGGCAGCTGTGCAGTGGCATGGCAGCAGCACACAAGGGAAGGGGACTCGTGAGTGGGGAGAAGCACAGCCCAACCTCACAGGGGCTTGAGCTATGGGGTTAGCCCTAGTCAGATTCCTCCAAAGCTGCCCAGCACCACTGGTCCAGGGATGGCCTCAGAACAGCTGGTGGGGAGGCCAGCTTCCCTATGGGCAGGTGAGCTGTGCCCCTGCTTGCCTCACGGATGATGAGGTGGACATCAGTTCCATCTGGGGCCACGCCCTGAACAGAAGACAGTGCTTGGGTCCTCACAATGTCCACGGCAGCATTCTCTGCGAGGAGCCACTGCAGGGTGGCACTGCACAGGGGAACACCTGGCAGGGAGCAAGAGGTAGGACATTAGGCTGATCCTACTAAAAAAAACGTGTTGCCACCCTGATGTGTCCCCTCCTAGATTCACCCAAGAGCCCCAGCTGCCCTCGGCCTCATCCCAAACAGGGAGCTGGGTGAGCTAGCCAAGGGGAAGGGAGAAAGGTGCTCGCTCCCAACAGGAAGCAGGGAAGAACTGCACCGGTTCACTCTCTGGAGGCCCTGCCAGCATGTAGTTGGCCAGTCATAAGAGGCATTTCCACTGTGGCAGGAACACATACAGGTGCTCTATGGAGGTGGCTGTGGCCACTGACAAACCTAGAAACTGACCAACATCCACTGACAACAAATAATGACATTGACAAAAGAACACCATCCTGACACAAGACCCCACATCACACAACACAAAGGGTCTCACAAACACAGCAGGAGCAGGAACCAGACACAGCAGGCATGGAGCTCAGAGATGATCCCGATGGCGCTGTGGCCCTTGGGGGTGGCTCCCCAGGTGCTGGCCCTGTAAAACTCACCAGGCTGTTCCCTGGTGGTGCGTCTGCTTCTGCATTTAGGTCATGCTTCCACGATTTTTAAGAAACACAACTTAAAAGAAAAACATGGTGGCAGGACAACGCAAGACATGACTCCAACGGCAACCAGGACGCAGCAGAGTTTGGAGGGCTGCAGGCCCACAGCTGCCCCAGGAACCACTGGGAGAGGGAGAAACAACCCGTGTCCACAGCCCTCGTGGCTGAAGCCAGAGCGAAGCCACTTGGTGCCACCAACCTGAGTGACTGTCCTTCAGGGCAGCCCTGAGCAGCTCTGTCGACACTCTGATGGAGGCTGTGGATGGGGGGAGGTACTTAGCCCGCAGGGCCGCAGGGCCTGCTGGCTCACTGCCTGCAGCTCGGCACGTTTCCAGCAACGTGTCCACTAGGTCGGTGGCAGGGCCGAGTGGGCAGGGTGCATGTGCACAGAGTGGGGCCAGGCTGGGGAAACGCAGACACTGCAGCATGTCCACTGTGTGCCTGCTCAGGGGCAGGCAGATGCCCTCCTGCTCTGGAAGGAGATCGAGGGGCTGTTCCTCCAGAAAGGGGTCCTCCAGGGGGTCTGAGGGGGCCAGGGCCCCACCCACCACCTTCTTGAGGCTGTAGAATAGCGTGCAGGACACGGTCACGGGCAAGTCAAGCACGCCGCTCTCACTGGGGCCCAGAGGCAGCGTGACTTCGCGCTGACTGCCGGGGCTGAGCCTGTCCACAGGGATGGTGTAAGTGACAGCCGAGCCGGCAGAATCCAGGTCCAAGGCAGAAGAGCTGGTAAGCACCTGGATGCACAAGGTCCAGCCCTGGTCCAGGCTGAAGTCACTGTGGTTCTCCAGCAGGCAAGTGGCCATCAGCACGTCCTGAAGCTGCAGGCGGCTCCAGGCAGTGGTGGTGGTGCATGAGATGGGCGGGGGGCCCTCCCGGCTAGACAGTAGGGCACAGCTCACGTTCATGGCCTCGTTGAGGCTTGTCAGGGCCTTGTTCCGCTGGTCAACAGCTTTCTTCAAAAAGGACACTCTGCAAAGAGCAGATGTGGCACCCGGGGAAGGGAGGAGGCCCAAGTGGAGGGGTCAGAGACAGCTAAGGAGAGAGCCCGGGGGCGGAGTTACGGAACTGGCACAGGGCATCTCTTGTGCCCTGGCCATGGAAAAAGTGTGGGATGGGGCCAGAGGCAGAGTAATGGCCACATGGGCTGTGGTCAGCAAGGATACTATCACCCAACACACGGCGGAGAGCTGGGGCCCACCACTCACCTCTCAGAGACATCGCCAATGCCAGAGAGCAGCTCCTTGATTTTCTGGCCTGTGTTTTCTGTAGTCATTCTGGTGGGACCAGGCATCTCAGAGCTCAGCTCTAGCTGGCAGGTCATCAGGCAGCCTTTGGTAGACAGCGCCAGGAGCTCAGTGCCACCTGAAGGACATTAAGGTCAGCAGGCAAGGGGGCAGCTGCTGTGACACTCAGCACCATTTGCCCCAGGCTCTATGACTAACAGCCCCATGGCAACATTTAAGGAAGAAAAAGGTTCACAGGAAGACCCAAGACTGGACAGAAATGCTCCCTGTTAGTGTCTCACACTCTGAAGGGCCTTCCTGGGATGGGACTTTGGTATAGCAGCAGTGGCACCATGGAGGTCAAATGAAGATACTGCATGCCACATTTGTTGAACATGGCCTGACCTTCATGAGGCCACACAGAACATTATGATCTGAGCTCTTCCAAAGAGAAGTGCCCGGCTGGGGATTTAGCTCAGTGGCATAAGCGCCTGCCTTGCAAGCACAGGGTCGTGAGTTTGGTCCCCGGTACAAAGCAAAAACAAAAACAAAAAAACAAAGAGAAGTGCCCCTGGTTCCAGGTCCCCGACTACTCTCCCACCCTACACTGGGGAGCCTCTTGAAGCCTGGCTGTATCCATAGCATTTGCCTGCTCTCTTCCACGCCGCTGGACTTCCAGGGAGCACAGCAGACAAAGGCTACTTCTGCTGTGAACCTGCCTGTCTCCAGCCACCATAGCACTCCCTTGGTTGTGAACCCTGCCAAGACAGGTGGCCAAGCAGCTGAGACCAATCACCTCACAGGGGCCTCCACCTCTGGCCACTCCCATCTCCACAAGGGTCTCCCACCAAACCATTTCTTTCACAGTAAACATCTTCCATGGCAAGATTTACTGGTGTACTCACAAACCTTCCTAATGGGAAAAGGTACTGGAGGGAGGGTGGTGGCCTTGCTCAAATCCCAACACAGGGTAGACACAGCCTCTCTGGTTTGAGAGAGCCATGACACCAACGTCCTTTGGTCCAGAGTGGCTCATAAGTAGCCACACAGTGGCTGAAGCAGTCATGCCTCAACCCTTTACAGGAGACATATAAAGGTTTCACCAGAACTGATTTGAGATTGGTTGAGATAGACACACTTGTGGTCACCAGGGGAAACATGCTGAGCTCAAGCAAGGGGCCAGAGTCTACTGAGGCAGAGGGCCACACTTACACTGATCCCAGGGCAGGTATGCACACTGCTGTTCCCTGGCTCTGGGACAAGAGTGAGTGAAAACTAGGGTGTACCCAGTGAGGACAAGCCTACACCTTTTAGTTTAGAAGTCAGAGGAAACCAGCAGACATACCTGCAGGTGTCTTAGATAACACAGAGAGAGTAAGGACACTACAGATGCTCAGACTGGCTGGGCAGAGCAAAGGAGGCAGGCCTCCAGGGGCTCCATCAAGTTGTGGCTGCTCAGAGTTCAAGGGGGCACCTTCCAGAGCCAGGTCTACGACGCACAGATCTGAAGGGGTGCTGTGGTACATGCGGCTGCCCCCACTGCAGGCAGCACAAAGCACAGGTCCCGGGAGGCAGTACTCTCGAAGCTCTGGTACCAGATTCCCTGACTTGTCCCAGCTGGCCTTGATGGCCAATGTCCGGCCATGGTGACCAAGGGCCACCAAGCAGTCAGAGTACACATCTTCACAGGGCAGCACACTCTTCACAGCCTCCTCAGATTGAGGCTCTGTTTTCAAGGCCCCCATGAAGACAACTGGCTCCTCCAGGTGATGGAGGATCTTGACAAGGGCCTTTGGGTCACCAGGGGATGACTGAGAGGTGACCAAGGCCTTCAAGACCACACAGCAGAGTTGCCCATCAGGGAGACCACAGAGGATCACAGGTGACTCCAAGAGGGTGGCATCCGCTCCAAAGAGGAGCCCAAAGAGAGCCTCTTCCAACATGAAGCCCCCACAGCCCTGGGGATGGCCACGTGGTACCTTGGAGCCTGGTGGCGACACACAGCACAGCACTGGGAGGAAGCAGGGAGCTGTTGCTTTCCCTGGAAGCCCAGCTGGTGGGGTAGAGGTGGATAACTCCACTTCACCAACCAGGCCTCCTGGCCAGCAGTCCTCCCCTGGACGAGGACGTTCAAACAGCTGCATCTTCCACTGGGCAGGGCCCTGCACCAGGGCCACAAGGACATCATCATGCACAGTGAATGCACAAAGTGTGGTATCTGGGAGAACGCAGGCCTCGGGGTCCACAGTGATCACTGGGGAAGAGGCTTCACTGTCCTTGTTGTCTTCATTTGTCTGGCTCGAAGACCTTCTGGGACAATGGATCCAAAGTCAGGACTAGGTGAGGCAGACTGCACATCCGCTCTCAACAACCCACCTCACAGACATGGGTCACCACAGGGAGGGCCCTGGAGGGCCCCAAAGGACCATCAGTTTCTAGGCAGACCATCTGCCACACAGATTCCCACCGGCTATGGACTGCTCAGGACACAACAGGATACAGGGGCTGAAATATGCAATTCTTCTCAAAGCAGTACTGCGGGTCTGGACTAGACTGCAGGCTTTGTTTTCAAGCTGCACTCACAGCCTTTCCACATCACAGACCAGCAGCACCAGTCACAGCTCACATTACCAAGTGCAGCCCCTCCAACAGACACACCTCCCAGGGGCTTGCAGAGAGAACCTGACCATCAGGCCAGGAGCAGGTCTGCTTCCCTGGTTCAGACATGGCCTACTTGAGAAAAATCTCCTGCCAGGAGACTCTGGAAGACACCGGGTGCATCTTGCGAGGGAGTGAGGCCCCCCATTCCTAGTGCTGTGATGCAGGACCATAACTCCAAATCAATTCGGGGCCAACTACACGCCCCAGAATTATGTGAGGAAGTCGACGCCGTGTAGGTCACGCTGGCCTCACGGAGGACAGGGCATCCCAAACGGGCTGGGAACACGCGAGTCACGCTCATCCCGCTCATCCCTCACCTTGTCCGGGGCTCCAATGACAAGCAGTAGATGCCCCTCCGGGCGCACAGAACGTAGAGCGCCCTGCGAAGGGCCAGGAGCTGCAGGTGCCACACCTGGTCAGGGAACTGGTACACTGCCTAGACGCCAGGAGAGAGAGGTCAGGCCAGTCGCTTGCGAGATCCGGGGTTTCACTGTGGAAAGCGCCGCCCGCCGCCCGCCGCCCGCCGCCCGCCGCTTACGGTCAGCAGCCCGTCCTCCTGGTCATACACGTAGACAAACTCGCTCCCTGTAGACAGGAAAACCTCCTCCTCGTGGCACAGCACGCGGGGCTTGCCGGCAGCCAGGCCCCCGAGCGGACAGGAGAAGCCCGCCAGATAGTGCACGCGCGGCTCGCAACCCGCCATCGCGTAGGAGAACCGAGCGGGGGTAGTACCGCCTCTGGCACTTTACGGCCGCCCACAGCAAGGCGCGGCCTCCGCCGTAAAGCGGCACTGCGGGGGCGGGGCCAGCCCGTTGGCTGGCCAGGTACGGGGGCTGTAGCGTAGGCTGGCCAGGCCAGGGGCGGGGCCGGTCCAGGCAGGGCGGGGCCTTCCGGCCCTAGGGGTGGAGCTGAGGCGGAGTCTGGTGTTCATTCTCCAGAGTGATCATCTTGCAGAAGCCGGTGTTCACCAGCGTAAAGGCCACAACCATGCGACAAACCAATGGACGTAGCGACACCTCCTGAGGACTGTCCACTTGCTTCAGGAGGCCAGTCAGGGGTCCCGGAGCGAACCTAAGTGAAAGACGAAGGACCTTCCACGTTTTTGGAAACTCGATCTGAAGCCAAGGACCAGTGTCTGAGAGGCAGGAGGAACACTTGAACCCACTTTTAGCAACAGCCGGGCCAACAAAGCAAGATCCAGCACCTATTATTTTTGGTGGTGGTGGTGGTGGTTGTGGTACAGGGGTCAAACCCAGAGCTTCGCACATACTAGACACACACTCTACCACTGAGCTACTTTTAAATTGCCCAAGCTGGCCTAAATTTGCAACCCTCCTGTCTCAGCCTCCCCGGTGGCACACTTTAAAGTGTACATTATAGTGGGTAATCCATCTCTTAAAAGGGGAAAAACATCTGAAAAGCTCAGGAGGAATCTGAGGTATGACCAGGTGAGGGATTAGCTCCAGAATTTCCTGAGCTTGGACAAAGCCCTCTCTGTGTACCTGCCAAAACAACTAATTGCAGGGCCCTAACCCCATGCTGAGGCCTGGGTGAGCCAGCCACTACTATGCTGACCCTGGTGTTGACCAGGCAATGCCAGTGTGACCCTTCCTTTGGCTCGCTGCCCTGCTGGGTTGCTTTCAGTGTTCTGGATGGAGCAGGGGCAGGGGGATGAAGCCACCTCTTCCTCAGTATGTCACTCCGGATTTCCTCCCACCCCATGTATCTTAGTTATTTGAGCACCACTTTTAACCAGATTTTCCCAGCCTTGTGGCATTTGTGCCATCTGGGCTTCCTGGACTCCACACATGCAGTTCACCCAGGACATCTTACGAAGTGTTGGAACGCACACTAAGGCTACCCCCACAAAGTGCCCAGGTGGGGAAGTAGAGATAAGGGCAGATCTTGCTGTGTGGGTCGGTCCACTGCCCTGCCCAGCTCTGGTCCCCACCTAGACCCTTACTGTGAGGTGAATCAGACACAGAAAGGGAGGGCTCAGGTTGTCCCCAGCTCTGCTGAGTAACCTGTCACGAGCTGCACACAGCACTAGCAGGGAAGCAGTGGGACTGCAGTGTGCCCATCAGTGATGTTTACGCAACTCTGGACGCACTACCACCCCCCAAGGAGCCCAGCAATTGCAGGGCAGGCTGGAGGGAAACCATGGAGTATACTGGAAGCCACAGGTTAAACCAGCAGAGAGCATGCAGGGTAGGGGTAGAAACCTGGGGCATAGTGGACCACAGTTCTTCGAATCATGATTTGAATGGTTTCTTGAAAGAACACATCCCAGAACCTCATCACCCACAGCAGCCAGGACAAGGAAAATGCCATGGACTTTCAGCTCCTCTGTTTTCTTCACAGGCCCTGAGTGACGGGGCTGGCTGGCAGGTCAGAGCCCAGCTGCACAAACACAAAGGGCTTCGGAGGACAAGTCATCTGCACTCACAGCTGTTGACTGACTGCTACACCCCATGTGCAAGACACACACAGGAGACCCTCAAGAGCCTGCTGCCCCGAAGCCCAGGCCCATTATGTTGCTGGCCATGGCCTTGCCTCCCTAGGGGGGATCTTTCACTCAAGCTGGCCATACTGTAAGCCTGGCACCAAGGCCAGAGGGAGGGCCCTAGAGAAACCCCTGGCTGTCTACAGGGAAGGCAGTCAGCTCTGTGGCACTTGTGCCTTCTGGGGCTTCCTGGACTCTATCTTTCACCTGCTGCCTGGCTGTGGGCCAGACAGATCCATTCCCAGGGCAGGGGCTACATGGCCATCAGACAGAGCAGAGGCAGAAGAGACCAGGTCGCTGTCCCTCTCACTCAGATGTGACCCTGGCAGCACAGTACCCAGGACCCTGCATGGACTCAATGGAGTGGGGAGCGTTCTGTCATGGCCGAAGCACATCACCAGAAGACAAGGACGTCTTGGGGCATGAAGTTACCAAACTGCCCCCAGAGAGCAGATGCCAGACATGGCCTGTGGAGATCGGTTCAGTGAACAGGAATGACACGCTGGGAGTGGGGCAGTCGCTTCAGGCGCTTTTTATTAGGTTCCACTGCAAGGCTGGGGTCAAGGTAATGCTAGTCCAAATCCAGCCAATACACACCTGTGAGCCCAAAGCAAAGCTGAAGCGGAGCACCTATGTCCTGGGAGCAGCCTGTTGGAGGTGGGCTGGGTGAGCAGGGCCAGATTCCACCTTTGGGCCAGGATGGGACCTCAGCAGCTGCTGTGTTTACCTGGACAGATGTGCACCCTGGCACTCCTCGCTAGGCTATGGTACCTGCTGACATGAGCGGAGTGTCCACAGGAGATGTGAGGTGGGGCTGGAGCCAGTCCCATGTAAGATGTGACCAGCCATGCCTAACCTCGGCAGGGCTCGCCCCAGCTGGTAAGCATTAGATTGACTCTCTTTGGACAATAAAATAAAGTGCATTACTGAACAAAAGAGTAACTCAAAACCATAAGCAGAGAAATCACATTTTTTCTTTAGCTAAAAGACAAAAGAAAACATGAACTATGCGAATGCCAGAACTTTAGAGCAAGAAAAATAATTGGTTGAGGAGGAAAGGAAATGAGCATGGTGGATAAAGACAAGAGTGGGAAAGGAGACAATGGCAGCAGTGGCAGCAAGGTCTCTAGAAGTCTGCACTGTCCAGCGCCTGCCCAGGATGGGCAGCAGTGATGGCATGAATGGCCATGGAAACAGGTGAGAATCAGCACAGCATCGTCTCACAGCTGACCTTAGGGCTCAGATGAGACAGAGGACAAAGCCCCCAGTCAAGGCAGCTGCCAGGAGGCAGGCCAGACAACCCGCTTCGGCATGAGCTCCACAGCACACTGGCAGACAGACTACTCACCCGACTACTTTCCGTCTCCCCTGACCTCCCCAGTAGCCCTGGCCTGACCTAATACAATAGGCCCATAGCCCCAGGAACAAATAAATATTGGCCATCAGGAGGTCCCATGGCAAGCAGGCCAGGTTTGTCTGTTCACAGGACCAAGGACTAGGGGTGCTTCACGGGCTTGCTACTCCATGGTGACAGTTTCCCAAAATGTCCACCACTGTGCTGGCCTTTCCCAGGGCCAGCATAGCTGATTTGGCTCTCATTAAGGCAAAGAGGCATTAAAATGCTCACAACTCGCCTGGGAAAGGGCCAAACCACAGTCACATGGCACTTTCATAACCACTGGGACCTGTATGGATTTCCAGACCTCACACAGTATCAACTGCCTAAGTCCCAGAGGTCTCACAAGGCCCTCTCTCCAGGCCCATTTCAATGGTCACAGCACAAAGCGACCATGGGGAGAGGAACAGTGTTGGGAAGAGTGGACCAGGGCTCTAGCGCCCACCCTTCACAGCTGTCTGGAGGGGCTGCCTGCCACTCTACTCTTGCTCAGCCACGAACATCACCAGCTGCCATAGCTGTGTGGCTTGGTAGAAAAGTCTCAGGCACTGAGGTTTGCGAGGCGAACTGATAGTGCCCCTGTCTACTCACCACCCTGAACACCCAGAAGGGCTGCACTCAAGAAGGGGAGAAGAGAACACTAGCCTAGTGTCGCTCTCTCCCCTTTTGTGTAGTTTTATTTTAAAACAATAAATAAAAGTCTTGTGGGGCATGAATTACTGATAACTATTATTACAACCAATGAAGACTTTAAAATTCCACCTGGTTGCTAGGTGAGAGAAGGGAAGGCAGCCCACTAACCTGCAGGTCAAAACAAGGAGGCTATGGCCTGGCCACATGTGTTCCCAGATGGCAGCCACTCACATGGGAGGGACATGGCCCTCTTGGACAGGGGCCGCTATCCCAGAGCAACAGAACAGAGGCAGCTAAGAGCTCCCAACCAAACATACAGGGTGGGAGTGAAAAACAAAAAGCACTGAAAAGAGGAAAGGAAAGCTGGTGACAGTAGCCGCCCCTCCCCGCACCCCCACCCCAGGTCGCAATGTGGAGGTGCCAGTTCTTCCACTGTGGTAGGGTTGTGCACTGTGCAAGGCGTGTGGGGTTTTCCTGGGCAGGGCTGCTCGGCGATTCCAGTTGGGAGAATGTATCCAGGCCCAGCACACCTGCCAGAGCTACCTCTCTAGGATCGGAGCTGAGAAACTTTGGTGGGTCCAACACCAGGGCAGCTGGTCCTGCCCCTGCAGGTCTGCTGGCTTCAACCGTGCAGGGGACACATCGCACTCCTGGCTTCAGAAGGCTGGGCTAGCCCAGTCCACCCAGCAGAGGGCTGGAGCCCTAGGTCCTGGGAAGGCTGCACATCTCGCAGTGACCTGTGCCTGGCTGGTTCATGAAGGTGCAGTGCTGGCAGGCCCACATGGCGGCAGCAGCAGCATGTGTGGAGCCTCCAACAGCGCCGTACTCATGGAGGCCTGGAAGCTGCACACCAACGGTGCCTGTAGGAGGGGAAGAGAAGAGAGCTCTTATCACTTCTGCAGGAGACACTTGCCTGAGAGCACAGTGGCATGGGCAGAGGCAGTACAGGAACCCCCAGTGCTCACACTGAACCTGCTATCTGGGTCAACTGTGATGGCTCCCAGCAGTATGCCACCCCTGCTTGCACTGCTCCTTTGGCTGAGTCATGACCCTGCTCTGGATGGACACCGGTCATAGCTCTTTGGGCTGTTAGGACAAAGCTGTGGGAGCACTGTCTAGTAAGCCTTTTGTGGGCCCGTGTCTTTACTGCTCCAGGTGAGAGTCAGCTCCAGTGGCAGGACTGCTGGATCACAGGATACAGCAGGCCAAGGTTCTGTAAGAACTTATGGCAGCTGGTAGTTGTGGGCTTTGAGTTCAGCAGGGCAAGGTCCCCAGTTCCTGTCATCTCTTATGACTGTCTTCACAGGATTGAGGATATAGCTCAATGGCACAGCACATGCCTTGCAAGCATGAGGTCCTGAGTTCAACTTCCAGTTTAAAAAAAGACTGTCTTCACTATTCTAGGTCCTCTGCCTCTAAATGATTCTTAGGACTTAAGTGATTTTTTTGAAAGCAGAAACGAAAACAAAAGGTTGGGTATCGTGGTACACACCAATTTTAACACTCTGGGAAGTGTGAGGCAGGGAGACCTTGTCTCAAAACATTAAAAAAAAAAAAAAAAGGCAGGGAAACCGACACCTTAAAGATACTGCCTAAGCCTGGCATGATGGCACATGCCTGCAATCCCAGCACTCAGGAGGCTGAGGCAGGGGGACTGCTGTAAGTTCGGGACCAGCCTGGACTACAAAGTAAGCTCAAGGCCAGCTTTAACTGCACAGTAAGAGTTAATCTTAAAAAAAAAAAAAAAAAAATTATTGTCTCTTCCAGCCCATTTCTTAGCTCTTCTGGCAACAGACTAGCTTTGCACACAGAGCTCTGGCCTGGGCCTCACTGAGCGCTCCTAGTGCTGAGTGTCTTTTTTTTTTTTTCTTTTTTTATTGGTACCAGGGATTAAACTCACGACCACATGATTGCAAGACAGGCACTTATGCCGCTGAGCTAAATATCCAGCCCCAGTGCTGTGTGTCTTGTGACACTGCTGTGGGCAGCACTCTCCTATTAATCTACAGTCACATGCCAATGCTGCAGCACGGAGCACACTGATGAACACAAGGAGCTCTCGGGCACAAGCTGCTGCACTCAATGGGCCCAGATTCCATCACCTGGGGCCATGGATTGGGTTTTTATACCATTAAAGTATGGGGCCAGTGCCAAGTGTCTCACAGGCATGGCAAACACAGATAAGACTCCTCTTCAGACCAGGGTCCACAGGGAAGTAACGATGCATGTATCTGGGGTAGTCATCTACATTCAACTCACAGAGCCAAGCATGCCTATGCCCTGTGGCCTGGACAGTACGAATGAATGCTTTGTCAGTGAGCAGGGAATGTGCCCAGCAGGGAGATCTTGTACGTTTTCCCCTCACTCCTGGCTCCACAGGATGCACATGGGTTAGAATTCCAGACATAAGGGGCTTTGCGGTAGCTCTTGGTGGGGGGCACTTACTGCACAGCTGCTCGATAGTGGCCCACTGCTCAGACTTCTTCCACGTCTGTGCTAGCTCCTCATTTCTAGTCCTCACTGCCTCCAGAAGCAGGCTGATGCTATCCTGCAAAATGCCAAAAAATGTCCCATCTTGCTCTGCTCTTACCAAGATTTTTTCTTCAATGTCAAGACATATTTCAGAGGAAATTTTAAAATACCTATAACCCCAGCACTTAAGAGGCTGGGGCAAGAGGATTGCCACAAATTCAAGGCCAGCCTGGGCTATACAATGAATTTAAGGTCAGTCTGGACTACACAGCAAAACCCTGTCTAAAACAAAACAAAAACACCCGAATAGGCTGTCATGTCACTATGTAACACAAAACGTCCAATTTGGGTCTATAAATACAAATGTTAGAGTGAGCTAAAATTTAAATCCTTCCCAAACAGCCAGAAGCAGCCACCTGCCATTCTCTGTTGGGGCTGAGTGGGCCCAACAGCCCAGGGGTCAAAAGGTCACATCCTTGGTCCTAGAGGAAGGGACAGAGAGATGGAAGGCCAGACTGTAAGAGCTGTCCTCTCCCTCACACTTTGCCCTCTGCCTCTTTTTCTTCTCAGTTGTGTCTGGAAATCACACTCCACATCCTTGGCCTTGAGGGACTGATAAAGACTGCAAGAGCTCTCCAATCCGATAAGTATCTTCTTTCCTGTTTTGGTAACGGGAACTGAACCCACGTCCTTTGCTGAGTTACTTCCCATTCTGAGACAGGGTCTCCTACATGGCTAAGCTGCCCAGGTGGCTTGAATTTGTGATCCTGCTGCATGCTAGGATTACAAGCCGACTCCACCAAGTGTTTTTTAACAATAACTGCAGTCACATTTACTAATAAGGTTGCTCTGACCCAGAGGGAGCCTCACCTGTCATTCCTAACCCTGGTGGCAGGGCTGGCCTGAGACAGGAGGTACAGTTTTCTGGGGTAAATGAGGGAGGCACAGAGGGTAGCAATAGCCACAGAGTACCGTGTGTCCAGTATCAGGGTGAGTGGTTTGCTGACAAAATAGCTACAAAATTAACCCAGCAACTGGATGTGCGGTGGTACACATCTGTAATCCCAGTACTAGAGAGGCCATGGCAGGAGGATCACTGGGAATTCAAGGCCAGCCTGGACTACATAGCATGATCTGGCCTCATAAATAAATAAATAAACCCAGCTGATGGAAGAACAGTTACAGTCTGTAGCACAAAAAAGCCCTAAGAGCTCCACTCTGTCTTCTTTGTGGAAAGGTGATGAGTAAGTGCTACCAGGTTCAGAAAGAGGCCTCCCTCCATCCCTGGTGCTTCTGTGAGGCTCAGGCAGAGAACAGGCCACAAGAGGATGCCTACACCATGGCACATTCAGAAACCTTCTTGGAAGGACCCACTGCCCTGGTGCCCTGACCAGCTCAAACAGTACCTGCCGTTGATAAAGCCTCCCTCCATGGTGTCTCTCAAATGCCAACTGCACAGCTGCACATGTGGGCCTGGAAGCTTGCTGAGCCTCTAGGCTGAGGGGATACATAGCACTGACTTGGCAGGACAGGAGAGACGTCAGCACAGAGCTTGAAGTTGTTGGGGCAGAGACTGTCTACACTGTGGAATCCTATTCTCCCAACTCATTCATCTTCTAGGAGACTATAACTAACAAGACGGTCCTTTGCCATGGAGGCCACGGTGACAACATTCATCTCTCTATCACAGGCCCATCTGAAAAGCAGCTGCCCACACACACCCACACAGAAACAGGGAGATGACCCTTGACACGAGTTTCCACCTGCTTCTCACTGCACTCTGGTTTGAGAAAAGAAAGTGAGTCAGGGGGCATCTGTCCCATCCTGGATACTACCTGCAGAGGCATAACTTCATTGGTGACCAGAAACAGCAAGAGGTGGAAATCCGAGATGGTATCCAAGAACACAGATGAGGTATTCTGGGACAAATAGGTGGCTAAACTGTGGAAGTCCTGGAAACAAAGGGGCAGGAGAGAAATGTGGACACTGGGTTACCACTTCCAGAGCCAGACCCTAAGGGGAAATGCCAGCTACTACAACACATAGTGCTAGGGACATCTCACCCTCTCTTCTGTACACTGAGAGGGTACAAGAAGAGCACAAACAGCAGGAGGTAAACATCTGATCCTCCTAGGCATCAGCCTAACAAGGTGAGAAAGGACCAAAGTGTGTGAGGAAGCGGCTATAGAAGCTCACCCAGCATGACACAAATAAAAAATGCCCCTTCCCTTGGATGTGGAGTGAGTGAGGAAAGAGACCATTTCAGGGCAGGGAGGAGACCCATCTGCGCTTTCTCGTCTGGCTGCCCGCCTGAGCTAGGGCAGCACAGAGTGAGGAGGTGGGACAGGCAGGGCAGTCACGGCTCAGTGTGAATATGTCCCAACAGCACTGAACACAGGAGCCTCAAAAGGGCTCCCTTTCACCCTGACAAGCACCCCAGGCCCCTGGGAGACAGGAGTGAGAAATTGGGAGTACTGAAAAGGCTTTACCAATAAACCACATCAGAAGAAAACCCCGTTCACAGGAATTCTTTGGTAAAGCCAAGCTGCCATCTAGGAGGAGGTAGAGCCCAGACTGCCTGTGTGCTTAGGCAGTAACGGCAACCCCAGCCAGGTCTGACCTACTGGTGACAGCAGCTAAGCCACGAGCCCTCTGGTACCACACCACGCTACAGTGAGGCCCCTAGCCCTAATGGCGCCGGAGCAGCCACAGAATGCAGTGGAGGTGGGGGCACAGCAACAGGGAAGTGAGACTTCTCCACTGCTCGGCTCCACAAAATGTACATTTATTAACAAACAAACCATGGAAAAACTGTTGATAGAAGACATAAAGTGACTAATAAATTTTAGGAAAATTAAGCAGTCAACTGAGAGTGGTACTTCAGGCAAGACTGCAGGCCAAGGACTTGTACTGCAGTCATCTATCACCTAGGCAGGAGAGGTACCCACGTGATCCACAGTGCTCCCAAAAAGGGTCTCATGGGGCTTGCTGCAAGAAAAATGATGGGAGTTTTAAGTATGCAATTTCTGGGAAAACAAGATTCAAAAGCTTACTTACCTGTGTCTCACCCAGTACATCCCGGTTTTCAATAGGAAATGGATTTTGCGAAATAGAAAAAGTGTAAACTGGATCCTTAGGGAAGGTTGTTGTGATCTAATAAAGAAAAACACAACCAAGATAAACTTTGCGAAAACTGTGGATATGCTCAGGTTCACCCAAGTAGCCCTGGCAAATGCCAGAGCAAGGTTACACACACAGGGATTCTCAGAGTTCTATGAGCTCCATACTGAAAGGATCAGTTTACTATTACTGTTGCTCACAAATGAACATCTGAAGCTGTGAGACTGGGAAATAAGCTGAAGAATCTGATTGTCACGGCGCACACATCTGGGCAGCTCCTAGCATTATGCACAGCCCCTGCAGCCCCCAGTTGCATGATGGGAATGTCAGAGTCTTACACCATTATACTCTGCCACTGGCAGCAGAGGGCTGCCTTGTCCCTGGCCCAAGAAGCCAACAGCACTACTGGAAGGGAACGGAGCAGGAAGGAGACCAGAGTTCACAGCCCTGGGTAGGGAAGCTTGTGCGGAGTCAGCTGCCGAGCAGAGAGACTCCAGCAGGCCACTGGAGAGCTTCTTGCAGAGGCCGTGCACAGGCTTGGCAGCCCAGGATGAGAACTGCAGGCCTCCTTCTCCCTCACAGAAGGGTGACCTGGTGTTGGGAGCTCCCAAAGGTGACCAAGTCCTTTGTTTGGCTCCAACATGCTTTAGAAACAGTAGAGAGCACTTTAAACCTAATACGCAATCAACAGAAGCTAGGAGAACAGTGGTGAATGCAAAGGAATCAATACAAACACAGGTTTTATTCCTCTCAGCAGATGCCCCAGCCCACAAAAGCGCCCAAGTGTGAGCTATCAACCACCTCTGGCTGAGGCAGCTTTCCTCTGCATGTGACACTAGCAGGGCAGATCACACCACTTTCAGATTTAGGGTAGCCATTGTGGCTCCTGAGGGACTATTTCTAAGGAATGAAACATTGCTCTGGTCTGTTTTCTGCATCAGCAAATGCAGCGAGTTGCTTGTGCAGTCAGCTTGCTGGTGTCAGCGCTCTGGAAAGATGAGCTGAAGGAGGCCAGCTGGTCCTTCACATACAGCCTGTGCAGCAAGAGGACTTGGGCCACAGTGACATGTGCTGGCTGTCTGGGCTCACTCTGCTCATCTGGGACACACAGGTGACAGGAGTGGCTCTTAAAGGGAGGTACCCAGTGCAGGGCTGGCATGCATGGCATTCAGTACTGGTTATAGTTGTGGCTCTAAAGATAGGGTGTGTGTGCTGTGTCCATACTACAGAGACAAAATCCTGGCACTACCTGGGCTTTCCTTAGTATAAGACAGAAGCAGGAGTGGAGGGGCAACTGCAGAACATACAGCAAACTAGTCAACCAGGTGAGCAGTCCTTCCAGGGACTCCTGGGGAGTGACTACCCCAAGGACCCAGCTCCTTTGTCTTGTACGTAAGCCCTCTCCCTACCTCGGGCCTCTCCCTACCTCGTCTGTCTTGGAGTCAAGAACTAGACAATGCTCCAATACCACCACAGAAGCCCAGGAAACACTGGTTTGTACTTTCCCTGCCTCAAATAGCCACCTTTATTCTTAGGTTCAAGAACAGCAGCTGCCTTGTCCTAGTCCATCCACGCCTTGTGACAAGGTCCATGGGTGGAGGAGAGCGCTTCAAGGAATCGCTTCTCCAGGAAAAGGACACCGCATGTGGGAATTGGGCACAAGGATCTTGTAATGTTTTGTACTGATAATTGTAATTTGTGTAATTCACATATATATATTTTCATGTAATACTCAATATGAAATCGAAAATAGAAACTCCAGAGGAGTTACTAGAAACCTTTTAGATAACTTTGTGAAAACTAATTGTGAAATTTTACCTTCTGTGAGTAGTATGAGAGAGTTTATACAAAAGCTTTAAATGAAAGAGCTCATGGAGGAGGATTTACAAAATTCCTGTGAGACAACTGCCCTGGGACACTGGACAGACAGCCAGAGACGGGCAACTAGGACACATTATGTTACGCCACCGGCCACCTAAGACAGGCACAGGACCAATTGCTGTCCTGCAGGCCCATGACAGGTAAGGCCTGGTTGGGTTCATATGAAGAGTCCTTGACCTAAGACAGGCGCTGTCCTACAGGTAGCCAGAGATGGGCAACTAGGACACATATGTTACGCCACCGGCCGCCTAAGACAGGCACAGGACCAATTGCTGTCCTGCAGGCCCATGACGGGTAAGGCCTGGTTGGATTCATATGAAGAGTCCTTGACCCAAGACAGGCGCTATCCTCACAGGGCCTGCCATACTCCCATAAGTGATAAGGGAAAAAATGTAGGGAGC